>VXBC01007982.1:572105-646915 GCA_013399945.1 Ploceus nigricollis
GTTTTTTTATGGAAAGGGTGATAAAGTTCTGGAATGGCTGCCTGGGGAGGTGGTGGAGTCACCATCCCTGGGTGTGTTTAACAAAGCCTGGATGTGGCACTGGGTGCCAGGGTTTAGTTGAGGTGTTGGGGCTGGGCTGGACTCGATGATCCTGAAGGTCTCTTCCAACCTGGTCATTCTGGGAATTCGGTGGAACAGGCACCTGATTTATTTTTCCCACTCCTGTTTTCCAGCTCAGCCAGCTGAGGTTTGATGCAGTGCTTTGAAGCTGCTGCTGGAGATCTGAGGGCAGCTCCAGTACCTGACAGCTTGTGCTTCCCATCCTCCCTCCTGCCTCAGCCTGCCACAGTCACTCTCCCCTCCCACCTCACACTGTGCAATTTTAAATAGAGCATCAGGATAAGCTCTGAACATTTAGGAAAACAGGGCTGTGCTTTCACACAGAGCTGGACTGGGACCATTTAGAATTCAGCCTCTCTCTCCCCTTTCCCTTCCTTGAACAGTGGTTTAGGCTACCTGCAAGATAAAATTGAATGTTCAGAGGCCACATAGAGCTCACTGGTACAGCAGCAAGCTCAGTTTTCCCATCTCTGTGTGTCTTTCATTGCAGCAGTGCAGCTCTTTTATAACAGCCTCGAGGCTGTTGGTTGATAAAAGCAGTAAAGCTGTAGTTGCTGCTCATTTAAAGAAAAAGAAGGAAATAAAATAATAATCACAGAATTGTTATGAACTTTGAAAATGCTGTTGAAAAAATGACTTTTTTTTTTTTTGCAGTGTTCCAGAGCTCCCTAAGAATAGAAGAGGGGAGGAGAAAGTTTGTAGGAATTGACAACGTTGAGGTTTGTTTTGATAAAATATTGGCATTTAAAGAGGCAACTCAGAGCACTTTGACCCATGTCTAGTTGCTGTCATTCTCAGCAGGTGGGATCTCTTAGAATCCCAGAATGGCTTGNGAATCACCTCCCTCGAGCTGCTGGTGCCAGTTCTTGTGATGCAGCCCAAGATGTGCTCCACTTGCTGGAGGATGAGCTGCTGCTCTCTTTATTTGCTGAGGTTCTTAATGATCCAGTTCTGCTTCACTGATAATCACACATCAGTTCTCAGGAGGCACCTGCTCTAAAGCTCAGAATGATATCAGGGAAAAGAACCCACCATTATGACTAATTAGTGGCTCTGCTTCAACATTTCTGACTGTCTCCAGGATGGAGCTGGTACCTATTTTGGTAGTGAGAGCCCTAAAAATGGGTGACAGCGTACAAACCCAGTGCCTGTGTGATCCAGCCTGTCAGCAAGCACATCAAATCCATTATTTTAAAAAACATCACAACAAAGTGTCACAGCTGACAACCTGGTTATGAAAAAGTTAAAAGAAGAACTTGATTTTTCTGTAAAGTTGAAATTTAGAAAATCTGGCTCCCTTTGCTGCTTTGTAGCTGACTCATTGCAGGCAGATAAAAAACATTTATCCCTCAGCACCCAAAGACTTCCAGGAGAACAAGAGTGATGTGGAATCAAATGAGATGAGGCCACAACCTTTACAGAATAGAAAAGATATTATTTGTGGAATGGTTTTATCCCTTGGACAATGAGGTATAGAGAATTTCCTTCCCTTTCATAGGAGTGAAGGTGAGAAGTGCCTGTGCCCCAACAGCATCCCAGGAACTGAAAGAATCTGAGGAGAAACTGGATCTGGGAGAGACCCAGGTTTAACATCAAGTCATTAACTGGAGCCTGACCTTTTCCCTGGCACAGCAAAGGTTAAGGAATGCCTGTCAAGGGATTCTTCTTTTGATTTAAATTTTCCATATTGGCTGGGTAACATTAATCACGTTACACCTTCATCCCATGGGGAACGTGGATTTGCAGATAATCTGATTTTTGCAGCTGAGAATGTTTTTGTTTTGCTACCAGAGATGCAGGAGTTCCTTGCAGCAGCTTCCCCTCAGCTCCAACACCCCCAGGGTCCTGTGTGGCTGGAGCTGAGAGGCAAAAGAGGAGGGGCCATCCAAGCCAGAAGGAAATAGCCAAGGCTGGGTGGCTCCTCCTCAGCTGCTGGAGCTGCCGAGCACCCCTGCTTTATTTACCATGGTCACCTGGGCACAGCCAGCCAGGAGGGGCAGGATGATAAATGGGAATCACAGAATCAAAGAAAGAAATCTTGATCATCTGCTGCAGCCTGTCATGGAAAGGGAGCCTAGGTGAGGCTTTCCATCATTGTCCAGTCCCACCTTGAAATCCTCCAGCCATGGGGACTCCACCACATCCCTGGGGAAGTTGTTTCCATGATTCTCACTGTAAAGATTTCTTGTGTCAGGATAAAAACCTTTCCTGGGGCAACTTGTAGCTGTTCCTTGTTGTCTTCTCCACGGCTCTGTGGGAAGAGAGAGGGGAAGAGAGAGCCTCCATCCTCTTTGTGGCACCTTTCAGCCCTGGGGTGCTGGGAAGAGGGGCCCCCTGAGCCTTCTCATCTCCAGGCAGAGGGACCCAGCTCCTCCAGTCTTTCCTCACAGGGCAGGGGCTTCCAGGTGGGAAGGAGCCTGCCAGGAGAGCAGAAAGCCAAGGAGGTGGGCTGAAAGGGGTGGCTAATGGCTTGGAGAACCCATCTTCTCCAAAAAACCCAAGAGAGTGCTGGGAATGTGGAAGCAGGTGCTGCAGTCACTACCAAGGATTCCATTTCCATTCCCTGGAAAGGTCCAACCCTTTTGGCCCAGCCTGGCCCCCTGTCCCCATGGCCCTGGCTGCCCTGTCCCCTCGCCCCCGCACGCTGGACACAGGCAGGGAGCGGAACTGGCACAGGGAATGTGCCTTGTCACACACCTGCCAGCTTGGCACCACCTTCATTTCTTCTTTTTTTCCCTCCCCCTCCTGGAGATTCAACATTTGTCCACAGTTCTCCTCGTGTGCTGCAGCCAAAGCTCAATTTAAAATGATGTTGCTTGAGAAAAGGAGGTGAGCAGCAAAGATTTTGGAGGGAAAAATGGTTTAACACACTAGGGGAGGTGTAAGGACATAATTTAGAACTCAACTATTTGAGAAATGCTGATTTCCCTCTTTTATTTTCCCGTGCTGATCACATATTTCTGTATTTTCATGGAAAAAAAATAATCAGTGACTAGAATTATCATGAATGCTTATCCTGTATCCAGGTGTGGAGCCACCTTTCTCAAAGGAAACTCAGAAATATTTGAGCAATGAAGAAGTTGCTTGTGAAATACCAAAAGAGATTTTTCTTTACCCGAAGGAAGGCGTTATCCATGGACCTGTGGAGCACAGTCCTGGCAGGGGACTCAGACGTCCAAAGCTGTGGTGATGCTCTTGCTTGAGATAAAAATGTCATTTAAATTCCCTCTGCGGCGCATTTAAAGGGCAGCGCTGCGCGGCTGCACCATCTCGTGGTGTGACCGGGCCCTGCACGGCCAGAGCCTTCCAAACCCTGGTTTATTCCAAGACTTCCATCACTGACACATCAAAGCCAAACGCTGCCAGTGCCAGACCATGGCACGACTTGGAGCATCACAATCCCGAGCCACAAAGGCCCTTCTAGACCTTCCTCCCTCATGCTCCTCTTTGGGATGCAACAATCCAATTGTTTTCCAAGCATCATCATCCCAAGTATTTGCCTGAGCCCTCTGGTTGTTATTCCAAGACCTATCCAGCAGGTCAGGGGTCAGACCAGTGGGTGGTTACTCAGCTGAACCTGCTCGAGGTGACTGAGATCTGTTACAGAGGATCCCAAGGCTCCAGTCACTACTGAGAGGGAAAATCAGAAGGAAAGTAAAGCGTCACAGAGCTCCAGCCCTGTGATGCAGAGCCAAGGGCAGGACCTGAACGTGCTCAGCCTCAGCCCTACTCCTACACAGCACCTGGTCCCTCTCAGCTGTGACTCTTCAAACCAAAATGATTCTGTTATTCTGTCATTAAATGGGTTCTTTAGTTCTTGACAAAAATCCTCCCCTCTTCTTCTAGATGTGTTTGCTTGTGAAGGAAAAAGATGGCCCATTTCAGGTGCACCAAAAACCCCACAGATCAGTTTTACACAAACCTCTGGTCCTGAGTCTCTGAGGGTACCAGGGGATTAGGTAGAGATTAGAAAGAAAGAAACCTAACAACATTTATAAAATAATCTACCTATTAAAAACACACATGAAAATGCCAAACTTTCACCTTTCTGTGGGTTTGCCTTGCAGCAAATGCTTAACTTGCAAGCACCTTCTTCAGCCTGATCCTTCCATGAGACCTAACTGGAGACATGTGCCAGGTGAGAAAATGTTACACCTGGGCACCTTGACCCCACCCAGCTCCAGCAGAGGCAGCTCCCCCAGCTCCTCCTTCCCCTCGGGGGATGAATGTTTGGCTGCAGACTGGGTGACCCAAGACCTGTGCCAGGTCGGCTGCCCAACATCAGCACTCACAGCAGGCACTGTCACCAGCCCAGAGAGGTGCCAGCACAGCCTGGGAGAAAGGCAGCGATCCTGATCCACTCTCAGCCCCATTGATCCCTAAAAACCCAGGACAGGCAGGTGAGGAGCCAAGCTGCTTCAGGGATGCTGTGAAGGTCATCACCCACGGGGTGCTGCATGCAGGGACTGGGAGGGGTTTGTACAAAAACCTCACCAGCCACCATCAGGTTTCCTCCTGCCCCCTTGCCCTCTCCCACAATCCTTGCTCCTCTTCTCAGCTCAATCTCACAGGCTTCAGTGGCTTTGGAAAGCAGCCAGATGGATTTATCCAAACCTCAGCAGGTTAACCAAAAGGAACAGGAGCTGAACCTTTCTGCCAAATCTGCTGGCAGAGGAAGAAGGCCTTGGTGCTCAGCAGTCAAGGCTTTCATCTTTACTAAAGCCCAGCAGCTCCCAAGAGTTGAGAAGAATGGAATGAGAACTTTCTGGCCTGATTCTCTGAAGTCCTTGCTTCCCCCTCCCAGTGTTTTCCCCAAGCAGAATGGCACGTGGACAGAGAAAGGGGGATTTCTGGGAACAGACCTGAACTATTTGCATTATCAGACATGAAGAGAATGTAAAAAATAACACAGATAGTTTATTGTCAAACTGAATCAAAGCATGAAAAAAATTTACAAGGTTACACTGTAAAGAAATTTGGTTTTCATCACAAAAACTCATTAAAATCAAAGAAAACAACCCATTGTCAAGCCAGCAACTGCCCAACAACCCCCCCCGAGCTTTTGAGTGCAACATTTATTGCAAGGCTGGGAATTCAGAGGTGGTGACATCACATTTGTAGGGATAGAAGGATCACCCCTCACTATCTGGAGGGACAGAGGTTCTCCGAGGGGGTGACACGTGTCTAGCTGAGCGGTGACTCCTCTGTCCCCTTTGAGCAGCAGCAGCCTTGTCCTTGCTGGGTGCAGCCCGAGGTGAGGAGGCTGATGAGTGCCAGCTGTGCTCGTGTCCAGCTTTTCCTGCCTTTCCATCCCCACCAGGTGTGTCCATGTCATGAAATCAAAGCCTGGGTGCAAAACGGAGCGATGCTGCTTTGGAGAGAGCAGTGGGAGGCACCATGGGGGGACACAGCCACAGCCACAGCCACCACCTCCAAAACTCACTGTGATCCCATCTGAGCCATGGCCAAACCTCACCTTTTGACACTGGGGTGCACTGCAGAGGGAACCCTGCCCTGTGGAGCCACACTGATCCCTGCGTGTCCCGTGCCTCAGAAACGCCCCTGAACACGGCTGCAACCACGGACACCCCGCTCCCAGCACAGCTCCTTCCCAACAAAACTCCTGCAGCTTCCCAAGGCTGCCAGCCTGCCCAAACCAATGGGTTACCCACTGATCCCTCCTTCTCCAGCAGCTCCAGCAGAACCTGAGGAGTCCAGAACTTTCCTGGGCTCCTGGCAGCGTGGCTGGGCTGGTGGGAAGTCTGCATGGCAAAGGTTGCTTGCCAGAAAAACTGCTGGAGGCTGCATCCCACCTGGAACAGCCCTATCCCATCCTGCAGGGAATTGCAGAGAACTTGGCTTTCCTTCTGAGTCAAAAGACAACAAAAAGGGGGAAAAAATCATTGGAAAGCCTACAGGTGTACAGACTATTGTGTATTCAGTTCTGCAGACACTTGGTTTCTGTCAGCACAGAACAACAGGATCTTTCTCACCACTATAAATGAGCTGTTTTACGAATTTTGAAACACTTGTTTTACCAAGTGGAAAAAAAAATAAAAATAAAGGCATCTTTATCCTAAGTAGCAGCTAAGGATATTGGTAAAATTAAAAACAAAAACAAAACAAAACCAATCCAAACCTAAAAAAATCAAAAACCTGGCCAACCAGTACAAAGTAAAGGCAGGCCAGGTTATTCCAACTGATCATTGGACTAACTAAAAAATGTTTTTATTTGCAACTAATGTGCTATCTTGAGCCAGCTGCTAATTCCAACAGGCCTGAGGTTTTCTGCTCATAAAGCATCAATAATATGTGCCTTTTCCTAGAAAGGAAGGCTCTGCCTAAGTCTTACTGTGTCAGATAAAAAGTCCCAAAATAGATTTTTCCAACCAAATAAAGTGTTTTATTCAGATATTCATGTGGATATGGCAGTGATGTTAAGAACAGCTATTCAAATAGCTGAAGTAAGCCCTTCAAAAGAAGTCACACAGCTTTGAGACTTGAACAAATTATTGTATGATCTCATCCAAGAGATCTAAATAGCTGGAACATCTGCAAGAGTCGCCACCAATTTATTTAGCAGAGTTCATCAGTAGTTCATCAGCTCTGTTTGCACAAGCAGGTGCCAGGGCAGGCACTGAGGAGTCCTGCACGTGACTGAGAGGAGAGGGGGAGGAGGGTGGGACAGGGATGGGTGATTTTACCTCTAACATGGATGTGCATTAGCAGGAGGGAAGTCCCTGCTGAATCAGGGCAGTGCCTGTTACTGAAGGAGAAGTGCAGAAATGCTTTTTCCCAGAGAAGTATTACATGCACAAGTAACTATATTGTTAAAATTTTTTATTTGTGACAGTAAAGAAACCATTCAATACCTGATTGACAACACTTCTCTCTCCTGCAAACACTCATATGGTATCTGTAGTGTTTCTCAAGTATTGCTGGATTGTTCATTGCATCAAAGTGTAAACAGCTCCATCATAAGGAAAAAAAAAAGGAAAAAAAGAAAGAAAGAAAGAAAGAAAGAAAGAAACATTTCCATTGCTTACTCCTCTGTTGAGGAGCTCCCAATAGATCTTTAACAAGAAATAAGAGAGTCAGCTGGGATTTTACAACATCATGTGAAACACAAAACTGACAGCTGGTTTTGCATAGTTAGCCCAGAGATTTTGAAGCAATTGCCCCACGCCAGTCTCACCTGCCCCTCCTCGTCCCCACAAAGGCAAAGAACATCACAGCACCTTGGAATCAGAGGCACAAACTTGTTTTTGTTTTACAAATAGGGCTGTGCGGAACTGTGGTTTATTAGGTGAAAAACAATCTGTCCAACAGAGGGTTACGCCTTCGGAAGTCACAGAGCTACAGATTCTTTTTCTTGGCTTTTTTTTTTTTTTTTTTTAACATTGAAATTTCAAAAGCTGCAACATCAGCACACACCAGTGTCATTTAGATACTTTATTGTCCCCAACCAGTCTAATCAAAATCATGCTGTAAGAAAACTGATTGCATACACTGACAACCAAAAACGTCTCCAGGTGTTGAGTTTCTTCCACGCATAACTTTTGCTGTTTTAATAAAGATCAAAAGGGCGAAACAAAGAGACAAATTATTCTTCCAAAGCTACCTAAATGAACACAGCAATATTGTACATTTGCCACCATCTCCCCATCCCCAGCCTGCCACGCCTCCTGGTGTGAACAAGGATTCTGCGCACAGCCCTAAGGTTACAAATGGCAATTTCACTGTTAACGCTTCCGTTGGGTTTCAAGGGTCTAAGGCATTCTGCCTTACAGCTTAACTTAAAAATACCCATACAGGCAAAAAACCGGTTTTTAACCCAACATAAAAAGGACAACAGAACTTCAGGCCAGGCAGCATGTCTTTAGAATGACCAACTGGGAAAAGACTTTTTAATATTTCTATAATATCCAGAAATAGAACTGAAACCCAGGGTTTAGAACAGCCCTGGTGACCTGCATGCAGTAACTGCACTTCAAAATATGCAAGAGATTTAGGAAACAAGGTTTTGTTGGGGTTGTTTTTTTCCTATTTGAAATTTTTTTTTAAATCTTGTATTTAAAATAGAATCAAATACCCGTATTGCAAATTTTACAAACATTCCACTCGTTCTCTGACTTTATGGACAGAACTCTATTGCTTTTTTATAATCCAGAAACTCTAAATATATAGCGTATGTATATCCACGCAAACTCAACACTTGAAATTTCAAGTATGATGATAGTGTCAAAATAAACAACTGTGACAGTTGTTGGCCAAATCTGAATACCCACGGGAGTCCAAACCTGATTGCAGAGCACTCTGAGTTTTATTCCCATCCGAGTTGGGTGGGTGAAAAAAAAATAGAACTGATCAGAACTTATAGAAAATACCCTTAATACTAACAGAGATCAAAGCTGTGCTACGTTTTTTCTCTTTGTATTGCCACCAAGTGTCATCTTAATGCTGTACTAAGTTACAGTAAGTTGGGTTTTTTAAAATTTGGGGGTTTTAAGAGCCAAAATAATACAGTACAAGTATGGTTGTACAGAACATCACCAGAACCGTTCCTCCAGAGGCTGGTGCAGAAGTTCAGTTGCCCATTCTATGTGGATTTGAAAACAATACAAGACACTTTAATAATATAATCAACATTCATTCACAGACTTAAGGCAACTGGTTCATGAAATCACTGCTTCCAGAGATGCAAACAGGTGACATGGTTTGTCTCACGTCCAACAGGTCACAACTGTCACACGGCCCTGTCTCGTGGGTTATTTATTTATTCATTCTCTGATTGTTTGGTCTAATGCTAACGAGAAAAAGTCTTTGAATTTCTTCAGCCATTCCTCTCATACCTGCACAACTAACTACAACCTGAATACTTCCCTGCAAACTGCACTGGGGCCCAGGAGCCACAGGCACAGTTGAAAATACTGCTCAGAGAACAACTTTTTTTTTTTTTTTGGCAGCTTACAGTTTCATTACTCTGGAGTCAAATACAAAATTAAACCATCTTAAACTGAAAGTAAACGTTAATGGACTAACCAGAATCCATACGTCCTTTTTTTTTGTTTAATTTTTTTTTGTTATATTTTAAACAAAGTAGGCTTTTTTTTTTTAATTTTTCATTTTTAAACTCGACGTTTTGTCTTTTTGTTGTGGCACAGATTTATACAGTACTAAGGTGATGCCAGCTGGTTAAGAAACAAAAGGGTGATGCCCTACAGACTCACGGGTGTGACAGGACTGCCTCCAGCACCCCTGGGCCCAGCCACAGCTGGAGCACAGCTGCACTGCAAGGGGGGCTCAGTTTGACACTGCACCCACCACATCCCACTCGCTGCCTGTGTAGACTGGCCTGCCCCTCTCAGATGGATTTGTTAAGCTGCTTCACCAATGTTTTTGAGACAAGGATCACAAGCCCCAAGTCCCTGGCAAAGGAATTTGTTTTTTTCCCAAGTCATCGGGACTTTTCGAGGAAAAGAGAAAAGGCAAAGGGGGTCTACAATTCAGAATTTAGCACAAGGCTAATTAGAAGCACCAAATAATCCATTTAGTCTTCTCTGATGACAGCCAAACACAGCTGCACTTTTTATGTTTGCAGATTTCTGCTGTGGACAATAACTGAAAGGTGACACTGGAAAGGGGGAGGGGAAAAAAAGATATGCCTTGTTCTTCAAAGGCATAAAATATTTAAAAATCACTCATCTGAAATACCTATGGCACTGCAGAAGATGTTAAGCAGGCTCTCAGATTCAGAGATGAGTCTAACTCAACTCCAAAGCCAGAGGACCAATTTTAGTCTAGGCTAGTAACTTCTGCCCTTCCAGCAAGACTTGATACAGCTCATAATCTGCACCTTACACCTTGGAAAAAAAGAAATATAAATCAAAGGTGTGGGCAAGAAACTTCCTGCATTTTCATGTATCAAATAAAGTAGAGGGCTTCATCTTAATTGAAAAAAATGGAAAAAAAAATCCTTTACAGGTCACCTTTAACTGGTGTATCAGATACCAATGGATTAATCCATGGGGGTGGGTTATGAAGCCTGCATTTTATTTATTGCCCAAGTTTGCAGCTTACAGAAAATGTCTCATAGCACAGGCACAGTGGCAAAAACAGTATAACAGCCGATGGTCAACTCCATTTGGTGAGCATACAGTAGCAGCAATTAAAAGAAAAAAGTACTCCAAACAGCTCAATGTAGATCCAGCTTACCCAGATGGGTTGTTTTGAGAAAAGAATCTTAAGCTAATAAATAGATCTCCTCGCTGTTCTCCCAAGATAATGGTTTTCCAAAAAAGAAGAGGCATGGCAGTTGTGCGTAAGCAGAGACAGCAGAACTTCATCTGTCTGGAATTAAAGGTGCTTTAGGTCTATCAGCCACCTAATTTCCTCAACTCCATCACTCCCTAAATACTCAAACAACCGCAGATATGTTTTAAAACTGTGCCCAAAATCCTCATCAGTGAAACAACCATGTTAATGACCCCAGTTCACCCCTCCCACGACCGCCTGAACCTTCTGAGCATGACAAAGAGTAACACCACTTATTGTCATCGTGGAGACAGGAACCCAGCATCTTGGTTTCAACTTTTTCCTTTGTTATATATTACAGTGCTCTATAAATTTTTTTTTCCTTTTTCCTTTTAAAGCATTTAGACAATACAAGACTAAAAGATGTCTGGAAATACGTCTTATACAAAAATGAATTTTTATCTTAAAATAACATTCAAAAAGGCACTTCATTCTGTAAGAAAAAATTCAGAGTCAGGTCAACTGCTCTAAGCAGGGGGGTAAAATTGTCTGCATAGTGGGAGGGGAAGAAAGGGAGAGAAATTCAACTGCTGAAATACAAGCTTCTTTTTTTGGCATGTTTTAAGAAAAGCTGATCCAGTAAAAGATGTCCATTTATGAAATTAATTAAAAGAGTCCCATTTAAAATAGCTTTTTTTTTTCCTTTATAAAAGTAGTCTGAACACATGACCTTAGGAGTCAGGCTTCTGAAGGCTTAATAGCATCACTCATGATTGTCCTTCGTGTCCAATGTAACAGGAAGATCAAGAGTAGCACTTCTGACTGGGGTGACCTCCCCAAAGCTTACATTTGAAAGAGCTGAAAGAGATGGAGACAGCCTCTAGCAACTGCAATCTAGGAGCAGGAGTCAGTCAGAGTTAAGGGCTACCTGTTGCAGAGTTTATGAAGCATACTGTAAACTTCTTCCTCTTTGCTTAGTCCTTCAAAGAAAGGAATAAGATCTAGCAGCTCTGTGTCTGTCATGTCATCAAACCAGGACTGCACAGGCACCTGAAACAAAGCAACCAACAAACACTGAGAGGGTTTCATGATGTAAAAGACACGTGAGTTTTGTCTGTGTAGGTGTTCTGTAACCATCATCATCATGCTATAATAATCCTGGCAATTAGCTACTCATTAGCATTCAGGTGGAGCAGCAGGTACAACCCCAAGTCCAATCAGGACAGCTGACCTTCACCTGCATGTCCAGGTGACCCACATGACCCCACAGTGGGCAGCTCTCCTTGCTTTGCCTCCTTGGTATCCAGAACAGACTGGAAGGCAGACACAGGTTATGAAGCTGCACTGACACTTTATTTACAGGCAATTGGTTTTTTTTTTCCCTCTAAGAATTATCAGAGTGAGTCACCAGGCACAGGCAGGCAGCAACAACCCCTTCCAGCATGGGGTTTGGAGGAAATGTTTAACTGCAAGGGCAGAACACTGTTCAGGTAAAATGTTAGATCTAGTGAGTGAGTTCAGAAAACAACACAGATAATAACCCTTCTTAAATATGCAGGCTGGATTTGGGGAAGGTGTTCTGTGTATCTTCACTATGGGAGCACACTGAGGTCTTTCCAAGACTATCTTGTTATAAGCTCTGGTTTCTGCAGAGACTCCAGCAGCAGTCAGCCAGCAGCACTTTTCTATACATGATTAAACCACTCTGACAAGGCCCTTAATTTCATCTCCCAAATTTCCACAGCTCATTATTTCCTTGGCACTGATTTCTGAGATACCAAATTATGATCTTGGATCAAGTTTTTAATTTTAACCATGAACATAAATTAGAGCTACAGGTCCTGGTTATTATAAATGGCAGCTTTAAACCATGTGTGGCACCAACCAGAAAAATGTTTTCACCCCATCACTTAGGGCATCACAATATTAGGATCTGAACTTGAAAGCAATAAAAAAAAAAAAAGAAAGGCTAATTCTGGAGAGGCAGGACTGTGCAAAGCAGTGTTCTTAATAAAAGATTTCCTACACTGATTTTTAACAGTTCACAAAGAAGGCAGCCTGAAAACATCAAAGCAAACAGTGCACAGCCTGGTTGTCTAAAAGTCAGCAGATCTAAGAGTTCCAGCTTCTCCCCTGGCAGCTAAAGCAGATGTGAGCAGCTGTACTGGCTGCAGCCCTGAATGGAGCAGCCCAGACCTCTCCATCAGAGCTCCTGGAGCCAATACAAACACACAGTGAAAATGCACATTGCTCCTCACTGTTCTCCCCTACAGAACTGCTGCCTGCCCTTTATCCTTATTCCTAAACCTTGATTAACTTGTTGACTAACAGTTCTAATTACAGAGCTATGACAAAAATAACTGAGAGAGGAGCATAACAACACAACAGGATCTTGATTTTTTTTTTCTTTCCCTTATCCACAAATACAGATCTCAGTAGCAACCAGTAAATCCTTAATTATCTTGCCTAACAAAATATTATTCACACAACAAAAAAGGATGAGAGTACCTAAAGAAGTTCAAGCAAATCATTCTTTCTGCAATCACTACTCCAAAGAACAAAATCTCTGCTGCAGGGCAGCTTTGTTTCTTAGAGCTAGGTTGGTTTTTCAGGTTCCACACTTGTTATTTCTCAAAACTGCTGGGCCTCAAACCACAAGCCAAGAGCTCAGAGCACACGAGCAGTCACGGCTGTGACACTCTGTGAAGATCTCTTTGCCCATGTCCTTCACCACTTGGCAGTGAACCCCAGCACCCACTGCAGCCTAAGAAAACACAGAATCTGACACAAACCAGTGCTCTGAAAAGTCTATTTTCTGAATCACAAAACCTGAGCAAGGGCCAGAGAGATGAAGTCACGCTCGAGTACTCGGCATACTTACTGCATTTTCAGGATGGAAGATGTAAGATGCAGGAGAATTATCTACTATAATAACTTTACTCAGCTCACGGCCCAGTCGACTCAAATCCTTCACATAATTCCCTCGGTGGAAAACACAGGATTCTCTAAAGAGCCTTGCCCTGAACACACCCCAGCGATCCAGTAAGTCAGCTACTGGGTCTGCATACTTAAAAATACAAGTCAGAAACATCAAGTTAGCAACATGCAGGTAAGGTGATTCACAGAGCCAGACAAAGAAGGGACACGAAATAATTTCAAATAAAATGCCCTTTTTCTCCATTTTCTTCCCTGCTCCTTGTTAATTAACTCAATTGCCTGCAAACCTGAAGTGATTAATAAAGAGATAAAGCCAAAGTAAGACAATTAACTTTCTAGAGACGGCTAACTTGCACTCTGAATGTTTTTTGTGATTTATTGATTAGGTTTTATTCTCAGGGTTACCCTGAGAGTTTTCTAGAGGTTGATGGATCCAGAGATCTCACCTACCATTACCATAAAACCAGCCAATGCTAATAGAAAATCAATATGAAGCTTTTCCCCAGCTGATTTGCTTCCATGTGCCTCTGAAGATAAACTGCAGTGAACAAATCTGAGCCTGATGTGGCTCTGCCAAATGATGCCCTTGGAGCAACTGGGTCAGCAAGACTCTTAAGATTACCAAATTGCATAATTAGGCCAAAAAATATCAGCCAAAGATGTTATTAATAAAAATACTCATGGACAATACCAGGGAAAATCTCATTTTATACATAAGATGATACTTTTAAGTGAGGCACAGCTTAGAATCTAACAATTTATATAAACTGACCAAGAAGAAGTATCCAAATAAACTCCAACATGAATAACCACTCAGTTGAAAATGGTAGTTACAACTTATTATTGCACAACAGGAGTTACCATTTTCCTATATTTTAAACCAAGGGAAAAAAATGATGTTGAAATCAATCATCTTTTGATTATGAGATAAGGCACATCATTTCAGTATGAAATTGGGGCAGTATTTAGTATTTTTTCAACATGACTGAACAGTATGTGGTAAGGAGAATACAGGGAAAAAGGCTTTACAGAAGATCAGGGTCCTGTCCCCTTCCACCATCTCTACACTAGGCTGGAGCAAAAGCTTGCCATGCTAGAGCACTATTTAGGAATAACCAATATCATTTTACAAACAAGACACCACAAATACAATACACTGAAGGAAGTGAAGAATTCCAGATCACTCTACTACTGTAACATCTACCACAAAAACTACCTAAGAGCCACTACTGCTACTGCAGGACCAGAGGGCACAAAATATTCCTGGGGACGTTTCAAGCTTTGCAAAAAGGCCTCATTTTCTAACTCCAGGTTGAAATTGCACCTCAAGAGAGCAAGAACCTTGGTTCCCAATTTCCAGTGAGTTTCTGAGTCACTGGTTGATGGTGTAGACAGGGTTTAATTCGGTGTTTTATTTCATGCCCAGCTTTATGTGCTGCTTCACTGGCAAGCTATTTGTTCTAATTTCTCACTATAACCATGGTAACTTGTGAGCCTTTCATATTGGCATCATGAGCAATGCATGGAGGCTACATTATGAGACAAGCCCATATGTGATGGTGTTACCATGGAAACACTTACCCACACACTAGCAGACAAAGTACACACTGTCAGACAAAGAAGCAGAAAAGAAGGGGAAAAATTAAGATAGTACCAACTGTGGAAATAATTATCCATAGAAAACCCAACCAAAAGTCCACTGACCAGCACCATAAGGGTTAAAGAGATGAAGGGAGGAACAAACCTTGGCTAGACTGGCTGTGAAGAGTACACATTCAAAGAGCTCTCCCATCCTCTGAAGAAACTCGTCCACATGTGGTCGTTTCAATACATAAACCTGGAATGATAACAGCATTTAGGTCAGATGGTGCTCAAGGGGAAAAAAAAAAACCCAAAAAAACCCAAAAAACCAAAACCACTACTGCAATCCCAGCACTTGAAACAAAAGTTAACAGGGAAGCAGTTCAAATGAGATGCCGGGGAAAAAGGAAAGTATGCTAGATAAAAGTAGAGATCCAATAATGAGAGATTGACATGCATGGGCTGCCAAGCCCCTGCTGGTTATGGAACTGCAAACACTGAGCATCATCAGGAGTGGTGCTCCTCAAAAAATCTCATTAAAGGCAAAGGGAGACAGGAGGGCTTCTCAAGAAGTGAGGATTCAGATCTCTCCACCAAACCCCTTCTGGTGCTAGAAAGCTGAGGAGCTGCACAGAAGGAATAAATCTGATGAAGCCTCTCTGACAGCAGGAATTGCACAACAGGGACCTGGTTTTGTTCTCTGGCTGATTCTTTCATTTCTGAAATTCCAGGTGCTAAGTACCATAGCTCACTATGGAGAGTGATCAAGCCCTCCAGCTCTACAGGGAACTTTTTCCACCAAAAATCTTCACAGCAGCACACAGAATGTCTAAAAATGCTGGGTTTGAAATTTGACAAAGTCTACAGCATCTTCTAAAGAGAACCTTGCCAAAAGATGGCAAATTCCCAGGATTTCTCTCCTCTTCAGCATCCTGCCTTCAGCAGTGCTCTGCTGCCTTTTAGCACTGCCTTGGCTGCCTGCTGTCAACAACCTGATTAGCAGATTATTAAAACCTCCCTGCTTCTCCTTGCAGAGCACACAAGATGATTTTGTGCTCACAGAAGACACCAAAACAAGGA
The DNA here is from genome assembly GCA_013399945.1 of Ploceus nigricollis. Taxonomy (NCBI): domain Eukaryota; kingdom Metazoa; phylum Chordata; class Aves; order Passeriformes; family Ploceidae; genus Ploceus; species Ploceus nigricollis. Next base: position 588,078 of record VXBC01007982.1, read on the forward strand.
AAGTGCTGCTCAGAAAGCCTGGAAACAGCTCACAATATACTGGGAAGCTGAAGAGGGGAGTCTGCTTGAAAAATATTTATCTGCCTTGTTTGCAGTTAGATTAAAAGTTTGAGAGAAAACATTGGCAGCATTTTATCTTCTTTTGTTTGGCAAATAATCCCTAATACTGGAAATTTCAAGTGGAGAAGTCGGGCATAGAGCTGAATTCAGGAAGAGTTGCAAGACTGATGCTATTTCAGGAATTTCATTCTTTGATATGTAAAACTAGATTAATTGTATGTATTTTACTAGATTCCTATTAATAAGAGGTAAAAAAAAAAATCAAGGTACTCAGAGAAAAAGCCTGAAGGAGAAAAATATGGAAACAGCAGCTTGAACTCAAGTGTAACAATTAAAGCCTTCAGCAAAAGAAGAAAAAAAGAAACTGTGTAATTGAAATTGAAAACCTAAAGTTGAAAGTAGTTTTTTTAAAACCACATATGATGGAGCTGTACCTTAATGACTAAAGCAGAAATGTTAATTTTCCCCTTTATGCAGCATACAGATCATACCATGAAGTCTTTATCTCTTTTAAGTTATTTCTATGAAATTTATCTAAACTATTTCTGACCCCATAAACATTACATTCAAACTTTGATACAGATAACAATTTATAACCCAATTTTTTTCTTAAACAAGCACAGCAGCACCTAACACATCAAATAATTGTGACATTTTATGGATTGAAGACAGTTAACAGATGTACTTCACCACCACTCTCTTTCCAGATAATTACAGCAATGTTTCCTCTATTTCACCAGGCATAAACCAAGTAATTTCCTCTCCTATAACAATGCAATTAATTTTTCATTTAATTCTTTCTACACAAAATTCTGCTGTAGTATTTCTTCTCCAGATTCTACCTTTGATTTTTTTTTAAAGACAGAAAGACAGCTGCAGTCCCTCTGCTTTTGGGTATCAGGAAAGTTTCCAACTTCCCAGATGTGAGAGGAAAGACAGCAGGAGCCAAGTTAATTATTAAGTTCTTGATTCTTTAGCCTTAATTTTATTCCTACACTTATTTTTGAGGGCACAAAAGGGGCACCCCAGAGCCGTAACATCATTCTTGGAAAGTAAGTGCTAGAATTTGATATTAATTTCCCTTTTAAAGCCCAGTGCTTCCAGCCTCAGCAGAAGAAGTCTCCTCTTTGCTCTCCATCCCTATCTCTACCCCTGTCAGTGAAGTATTTCCACTTGGAATGTAATTACAAACTCCTTGCCAAGGATCTGAACTTTGCTGCTTGCAACACAACCCACCTCCTCCATCAGGAGCACTCAGTAAATCAACCCCAGAGCTCTGAGCCACAGCCTGGGCTGCACTGGCCAGCCTTGGCAATAAATACTCCTTTGGCTGTTTTTAGGGCTCCCAATTCTGCCCCTAATTCAGGATTAGCTGTGAATACACAGCATTTTTAGTTGGATGGTCTCCCTTCTGCAGTTTAGGGCTCCTGATCCACCACAGAGCACTCACAGCCTCCTCTACTTGAGTTTCTCCTGCTGCTTTGCCTTAAATCTTTCCCTACTGGGATCTGGCCAACAGATTTGCTTCTCATGTTAAATGCCTAATTAATAATAAATGTCATCTCTTAAGATGAAGTCTCACCAAATTTTTCCCTTAATTATTTCCCTCTGTAAAAAGCCCCAGTTCCTTCAACTTTTTTTTCTTTTTTGGCAGAACAACGTATCTTAATACTCTGGATAGTTATTCTCCAGAGTTGAAGTTTTCTTTGAGAAGTCCTACTTAGAGCCTGGAAGCAACTCCAAAATGTACTGGTATCCTGGGCTACAAAATCTCTTTGGTTTACTTCACATAGAAAGCTTTCTTCAGCTGACAGTGCAGCTCTTTTCTCCTCTCCCTTCTCATTTGGAAATTTTTCCCCTTTACTTTGTTAGTGGCTGGACTTGAATCTCAATGCTGCATGGTTATTTGTGGCTTGGCTTTTTCCTCCATTGCCTGATGTCTTCAGTTGAAAACTCTAGACTAACTGGCTCCTGGCATTTTTCTGAGATTTATATACTGTTTTCAGGGCATTAAAAAAAGAAAATCAATACTTTTTTTTTTGTATGCTTACTAATTTTTTCCTTATCACAGCAAGAATTTAGAGGAATATAGTATTTTTTAAATTATTATTTAAAATGAACCCTACTCAACATTTTAAGCACAAATCAGGCACTAGGCATGTTTCCACAGGATTCTTACAGCTGCTAATGGCAGAACACAAGCAATTATCTTTAATTGTTTTCAAGCATTTCATACTTCCACATCAATTTTCTATACCTCAAAGCAGCCTCAACCTACAGAGACTCAGTATTTGTGAAACCCAAAGACAAACCCAGCTCATTTTCAACCAATTTAACAGGACACACAGAATTGCCTTTCAAAACCAGCTTTACAATGAGGAAATCTGCAAGTAATAACCAAAAAATCTGCCCACGACAACTCCAGCTCCTGTAATCTCCTGTTTCATGTCTCTTCTGAGCAGTGAGCAGAAAATCCCACGTGTCCCTTGGGGTCCTGGGTCACACAGTTGTGGCCCTGTCCCAGTGCAAGTAACCAAGAATAGGCCAGTTAGAATGGATACAGCCTATCCTGGATTACTTGAACCAGGCCACAGCCTCCTGCAAGAAAATCCATGAATTCTGTGCTTTACAGGAAGGAAATTTATTATTCAAACAGCCTTTCCCCCCATCATCAAAAAAAGAAAAAGAATTTGCATATTATGTTCACAGTGTACATGCCAAATGTTCCCTTAGTTTTCAACAATTAAAAATAAGCAATTAACTGAATTAACTCCCCCCTCACCCCAAACACTCACTTAAAAATTAGTTTCACTCAATAAACAAATTGTATTTAGAAATAAAATTCAAAGTGACACCAAATCAAACTCTTCCTAGCTGCCCACTTTACTCTTGGACACCAAAAGCAAGGCACAAAGCCACTGGAATTCAATCTGGATGGAAGATAAAGGACAAACATTCCCTAAAAACCTTCACCTGTTGGGGATTAAAGCTGTATTTGATGCAGTTTCTGGTCTGGGGGCTGTGGTCACTCTGCTCTTGGTCAGTGGGTCCAGAGGAGAGGATGTGCTCCTGCCGAGTTAAATCAAGGTGCCCAACAGGTGGAACATCTCCAGCCACCACTTCCATCCCCAACGAGCCTCCTCTCAGCTCCAACACACTCCACTGGATTTCCCACTTGCCATTTGGCACAGCAGGACCAGCTCTGATCTCCTTTCACCCAAAGAAGCAGAGTGGAAGGAGAGGAGTGGTCAGAAGGGTCAGCTTGCACCAGAACCCCCCTTCTGTACCTGGGCCATCACTCCCAGCACAAAGCAGAGTGCCCTGGTGGCCAAGAAGGCCAATGGCTCCTGGCCTGGATCAGGAATGGTGTGGCCAGCAGGAGCAGGGAGGTCATTCTGCCCCTGTCCTCAGCACTGGTGAGGGCACACCTTGAGTGCTGTGCCCAGCTCTGNGAAAGCATGGGATTCCCCCTGGAACTTCAGCTGCCCCAGGATGGGCAGCTCTGCAGGCATCCAGAGACCCACAGCAGAAAGAAAGGGAGGTTCCTTCACACTTAATTTATTTCCCTCTTAAAATAAAATGACAAATCCTTTCAAAAGATGAGGTAATTTAGGCTGGAGAAAGACAGATGGGAAAGGGAGAAGGGATGTTAAGAAAAGTTGGTTTTTAATCTAGGGAAGCTCGTTTACCCAAGCACCCTTTAAGATGATGAATTGTCCTTCCTATAAAAAAACCCCCAAGAGTCTTTCTGACCTTTGGATTATAAATTATATAAGGGAAAGCAAATTCCCCAAACTAAAGACATTATTTTTTAAGACCTCTGTTGAACTGCAAAAAAAAACCAAAACCCAACCAGCATTTACTACGAAAAAACTTGCTAGATAAGTCAATCTCAAAACTCTTTCAGGAGTACAGCAATTCCATTTGCCACAACTTGTATTTTTTGGTATATGAAATTTGAACAATCTCATATAATTCCAAGTTTCTATACAAATGGGCACCTCTGAAATGGCGTTTCTCAGTTTGTTTCCACTGGGGTTCTGCCTAAGGCAGAGGTCAAGGACAATAAAAATCTGCCAACCTCCTGCCTGATAAGGTACCAGGCTCACTGGTAAAATAGGGATATGCACTATGGACAGTGTGGTTCTACAATACTTCCCATCTCCTGGGATATTTCGCACAGGTGGAAGTATTTCTCCATGTCAGTGATTAATCTTGGAGTTTATAAACTGCTTAAGAAAATGGACATGCATTACACAGATGACAAATCCTGATAAATGACAGAAATTGCTCAGATCAGTTCATTTATGCTCTAAGTGACTACAGAATTACAGGTTTGAAGTGGGAACAGGTTGTCAGAGCTCTACAGGCTGTGTTAATGCACATCACACTCAGCCAGAATACCCATTTTTGCCCTTTATCACAGTGCAAAACAAAAAAGAAAAGATTCCTGAATGTCAGCAATATTACAAGAGGTATTACACACACAGGCTTTGCCTATTCTGTGTGCCACACAAATTACCTTTATTTCAAGAATCACAAATTCCTTACAATTACCTTCATTTTTACCATCCAAATGTGCCTGAGGTATTTACCTATTTTAGAGGTTAAGAACTTGAAATACAAAGAGTGAAGCAATTTCCTTGAAAATCATGCAGGGACTTTCCAGCTAAGCACAGAGACCAATTTCATCTGACCACCTCTGTCAAAGGAGAAGGAGATGCATAAACCCACTCCCTTTGCATCCACTTGTGGGTTTTTGTTTGTTTGGAGGTTTTTTTTGTTGCTGTTTTCTCTTTTCCCCCACATGGAGTCATCTCCAAGTGCCAAACTGCATCATTTTTGGTGAAGAATCTCAGAGTTTGCAGCAGGGAATGGAAAAGCAACAGGCTTTTGAAATGTTTGACTATAAAGGCCAAGCCTTTTATTGGGATTTGTTTCCAAATGTAAATATGTCATCCTGACAAGCTAAGTGATCACAACTCTAAGCAATTCAAAAATTCACTTTCAAAAGCATTCTGTAAAGTTTTAGGAGAGAGAATTTGTCTGTTCCACAGGACCAAACACAGCTAAAGCCCACATCAAATTAGGACTGAAAATCACAAATTTCCAAAACATCACTTAAATGCTGTAAGCATCAGCTCTGGTGAACATTAGAGGTGGAAGTACCCCAGATATTGATTTTTTCTACATAAAACAGGCACAGTGTAAAAACTGTCAAAACAACTATTACTTTACAGCAAGTTTCAGTCCACTGACTGATATTCAGTAGTCATTTTAAGAGTGACAAATACATGGAGAGCTTCCATCACAGGAAATCAGACAAAATGATGAACTATCTTTATTGACCCACCAATTAGTACAAGATTAAAATATACAAACCTCTTTGTCCAAGTAGAAATAATCCATAAAGATAACATATAAACAACACTTCAGAATTTAAAGTACTTAAAATTTCTGTTAAATCACATGGAGGGAAGGTTTGCTAACTGTTAACACCCAACAGAAAATGTTTCAAACAATTTATAGAGTTCATGTATCAGAAAGGCTCAATTTCACATTAACCTGTTTAATTCATCTCCAGCAAGAACTTCAATGTCTGCCTGAAGAGGGAAAGTAACAGCACTGTAATTTATTTTATTCAACCCTTCAGAAATGATCACTGATTAAAGACAGCAATCCAAGATACATGGAAGGGACTGATTTTCAAATTATGGGCGTTTTGCATTTACTCAAAACCATTTCTTAGAGCCTTAAGTGAAGTTCTTAAAGAACAAGACATAGAAATCAGTCTCCTCATGATTTTGTCCAGACCTTTCAAATATGCTGAAGTATATAATAACTCCTATCAGAAGAACTTGAATTACTTACAGGAGTAAAAGGGGACAGAAATTGAACAGAGACTGCCACAAAAACTGAATAAATGTCTATTCATCCTTTATACTTTTATAAAATACAAGTGACCTTTAGCATATGAGCTACCAACATATATTAAAGCCAACCTATGTCCTATTTATGTTGGAGAGAATGAAAAATGCAGTGTTCAAGAAGCTTTTTCTGGGCACAGCAATGTTTGAAACCACATCCTTACATCATTTCCTGTTTGAAAATGTTTTAAAATTGACAAAGAGTTGAAGTCCTGAGAGAGAGACTCCACCTGAGCACACAGGGATGCCTGTCTGCATTCCAGAACACACAGCTTCCATGCTTTGCAAGAGAAATTATTAGATATAAAGCAGCAAATGGAGGAAGAGAACATTCTGGGACTCAGGACACAATGCTGAAGGAAGAAACAGCACTTACCTGATGTATGGTTCCATCAATTTCAACAGGAACGATGAAATCAGCATTGCTAATTGGCTAGAAAGAGTGACAAGGAAATAATCAGCATTAAAAATAAAATGGTTAGAGGGAAAATTTCAGGGGCATAAAAGGGAAGAGTGCCAACTTCTGAGGAACAAGTTAATAATAATTATTGACTACACATATCCACTCTGTGTGTGCTCTTACACAAGTCAGAAGCTCATAGTTGTAATTCCAGATGCTGCACTTCCCTTTTCTCTCCTATTTTTAAGCTTCATAAAATCTAGCACGCTTCACTGCTTGAATAACCCCACTACCACTGAGTGTGCTCATCAGGAAAACATCTCTTTGGATAAACTCTTCCATCCAGTCTTTATGGATAAATGACCATCAAGAAAATCAACTGTGTACTACACACATTCTACTTGAGGTCATTAATCGGTGACTAAATTAAAAATAAAGACATTGGTAAAAGTAATACCTAATGGTCATATTTGAATCAACAGCTGCAACATGACTAAAGGATTCTAAACATGCCAATACCAATCAACCTAATCACATAAAATTGCATTTTAATTACAAAGGGAAGAGCAGGCACACTCTGCCCAAGTCCTTGAATCTGTTTTTCCATCCTGTCGAACACAACTTAATTCTCAAGACCTACTGTGAAAACTGCTGGTCAAGTAAAATTGCCTTGGAAAGCAGCAAAGTGGCTTTGTAGACAGTTCAGGAGTTCATAATCTAATCTTGGCTAGACAGCAGGGCTAGTTGGGAACAGGCTGCTGCCAATGTTTACTGGTTCAAGTGGACACCACACTTGGGTACAGCTCATGCACTGTGTCCATTCTAAAAAAACAGTCATGTAAACATGCCTGGCTGAAGCCTGGAGCTCATTCCATCACCTGCAGCCTGGAAATGGCTGAGACAGAGCTGCCAAATACAGTTTTAACATGACTGATTAACAGCCAGTATCTTGCATGGGTACTGCCCAGTCTGGAACTGGTATTGGCAAGCTAAGGCTGGAAAACATCTTCACTCAGCTCTCTGAGATTTGTACAGATGGTCCCACCTGCTTTTCTGGATCAGTCAGCAGGCTGATCTCAGGAACCACCAAGAAGATGCCCTTGGAGTATCTGTGGGACTGGAAACAGACTTTAAACTCATTCAGGGGGGCAAAGATGTGCCAAAAAAGCAGAGAAGCAGCCGAGGTAAAGAAGCAGGTCACAAACTGGGGAGTCTAAACAGGTGCTCTGTGAAAAAATGGTGGGAAAAGAGGATCCTGCAGTATTAACCTGCCAGCAGCACTTTGATCCCACTCCTGGATAAACCAGATTCTAATTCCCCTGTCAGACAACCTCCCTGCCAGCAGAGCAAAATGACCACAAAGAATTTATGTGGAGGGAAACACCCTTTCTCAGGAGAAAAGAAATAAAGAAGATGGTTTGATCTGACACCTGCAAGTGCTGGGTCTGAGGGCACAGGAGAGGCTACATGGAATCCTCTCATCCTGACCAGCCAGGACTGGCAACAGACCTCTTGCTGATCCCTGTGCTGATGTGATCTGAATAATTCCTGAAATACACACACATCAATCTATACTTTTCTTATCTAACACTGAGCAATTTCCCCTTTCTGCTCTGGAAAAAGACAGAGAGAAGGCTCCCATCTGTTCCCTGCATGAAGCCCCTCAGATAGAGAAGATACTCTGCAGCTCTAACAGCCACAGAACAGCTACACAAGAGTTCTGATGCTTCAATTTAAAAAGAAACCCAAAAGAATTGTCAAGGAACCTCAGCCACCAGTTTTCCAGTGGGTGCCAGCTCCCTGCAGACTCTGAAGAGGCTTGCACACACTTGAAGGATTTATATATGCATGACTCCCTTCAGCAAGAGAAACACTCTGCAGCAGAAAAAGAAGAGGTCACTGAAAGCTGCTGAGGTTTTGAAATCCACAGGTAAAACTACAGCTTTTACAGAATTTAATCCTAACAGGAGCAACATCAACCAGATGCCAGAGAAAACCACATTCAGTGTGAGCAACTTTGGTTTTTTCTAACAAATAAAACTCAGCCTCAGACTTTGTCACCAAACTACTCCCAATTTGTTTCCCCCACTTATACTTCAGGTATTATGTTGCCTTATTTTTGGCACTGGTGATAAGGAAAGGAGCACAGACTGGAGAGTTCTGTGCTCCTCAGGGAGGGAAAAGAGGAGAAAAGTCTGCAACAATTTGCTGGGTAAAGGTTTGTGGGCACATGAAGCACGTCCATGCCTCCAGTGGGAAGCACAGAGACAGAGCCTGGAAGAAGGCAATGCACTTCCACTGCAAATCTGCAGCTCACTCAGAACCTTTTCTATTAAAAAAACCCCAAACTTTCAGCATTTTAAATGTTCTAAAGGTGTTTCACTGCCAGTTTTGAATAGGACTACATTCCAGGCTTGCATGTGGTTTAATACATTTTATACAAAACCATGTTTACATCACCTTGATTTAATAATTTATTATTTTTTGCTTCTATTATTGTTTTATGATGGGAATGATAACTATCCTGTCTATCTACTCCTTTTTTACTCTTGCCAAAGAACCCCAAACTTTATTCCTTTAATATGCACCTAACATGAAAGACCAGTACCTCCTTAAAGCTTCACAAATATGCAGGGGCATAAAAAGATGAGAATTACCCTCCCTCAGATGTTGCTGCTTTCATAAAGAGCACTTTAAATATTCTGCCTCTCTGGTTGTGTCAAAAAAACATGTAATCTGCATTTGAAATATGAAGCCTATTTCATAACAGAATTACAAATTCTAAAGTATCAGGTGCTTTAAATAAAGCCTTTTGTACTAAAACTCTCAAATTTATGTATGCTTTTCCAGCTTTTAAGTGGGGACCTACCTGGTTAGAGCAGACATGTTTTAATGGAAGAAAAACCCCCAAAATACCCCCAAACCCCTACAAAATAAAAAACTACAGAAGTAACTTGACTATCCAGGCAGAGCAGGGTGCACCCAGGTGTTCAAACCTCTGCTCTGCTGGAATGTATCATTATTTTTCATGACCATTAATGGTCTTAATTCAGATGAAGAATTTCCCTTCATGAAACAAAACCCAAACAGCACCACTGGACAGTGCCAGCCACTGAACAATTAAATTCATTTCCTTCAGCACTTGGTTTTCTCTTACACACCCCCAGTCACAGGGTTTCATATTGAAATAACACCATTGTCACCCTAAGATTCAAATTCCACAGAAACTCCAACATCTGCCCAACTCTACTGGCCTCATCCAAAAAAGGACCAGTTTTCTTTCCCTCACACAAAACATTATTCAGCGCTCATCATCAAGCAGAAAAATCTTTTGGTTTTTCTTAAATATCTGCTCAACATCATTTAAATATCCATTAAATATCATTTGAATGTGGGAGGATTAAAAGGAGCCCTCTAAGAAACACTCTGCAAATCTCAGTCCTACAAGAGAGATTTGCAACTGTGGCAACCATTAAACATGCATTTCTTTAAAATGGTTTAAAAAATAACTAATAACCAGCTAAACTGAATCTCATTTTGTTTCAAAACCAGAAAAAAATCACAGTACAAAATTACCCACAGCACTCAGAAAGCAATCTTGTATTTTTACCTTTCAGGTAACAATAAGCCTAATGCTTCAATTTTATTATACACAATTAGACTTTTAAATTCAGCTTTCCCTTCTTGTTTAAATAGGAAGGCATGGCTCCTTCCTTCCCAATCCAGCTGTGGATTTTATCTCCCTGAAAAGTTCTCTAGAGCAAGCTCAGTCTGGGTACAGAAGACAAACATGGCACTGAGGTTTGGAGGTTCCTGGACACCACCAGAAATTATTCTGTACCATCAGGCACAATAAAGACAAAGGAAAAGAAAATTCTTCATTTCAGTTTGAGACACGGGAATGTTTGTTCTAATATTTCCATATAAGGTTTTCTTTAAGTCAATAAAGAGAGGCTGCTGCCAAATTCTAACCACAACATGAATTACAAGTTTGCATTTTAAATACTGGCAATGAACAAGTGAAGGATTAAAAAGTGGAGTTGATGCTTCCAGGAAAAAATGGAGTGCAAGCACCTAGAAGACTGTAAGGGTGGTTAATCTGGTTTGGGAGTAGTAAGGTAACATAACTAATTCTTATAAATTCTCCAATCAATGTATAAAACCAGCAGATGCTTTATCGGTATCAGATGTACTAATGAGAAATGCTATCAGTACCCTAAGCCAATTTAGACTCTTTGTATTTCTGAAGTCTCCTAATTTCAGCCCTACTTAAACAAAAAAGCACCAGTACCTTCAGCACTGCTGAACTCTGAAGGGTTACAGAAGCTGCTTCTTGAAGATGACTGACTCACCACCACCAACTAAATGGTATTTGCTTCCCTGCTCTGAAAATGAAATACCTAAAAACCATTACTGTGATCAGGACAGAAGCCTGACCTGGAAAACAACATCCTCCAGCTAGAGAGAAGAGTCCAAAATTTTTGGTGCCCAAAATCTCCTGGTTTAAGGTACATCTAACCCAGCATAAAGCTCTGCTGATTCTCCATTCTCCTACACTATGGCATCATTTAAACTGCAAAAACAAAACTCTATTTTCAAAGCAACAAATTTTGCACCTGTCCAAAACACAGATCTTTGGTGGAATACTTAAAGCCATGAAGTCAATACCTATTCCAGGCCTTGCTGCAGTCAGCGTGACTTTCTCAGAAAAATAAAATAAAATTTAAAAAAGCAATCTCTGTTGTTACTCCCCTGAGAGCTAAATTAGGATGAATAATCATGGGAGAGGCAATGAGGACTCCCAGGCAGAGGATGTAAGAGGAGTTCAAGTGTTAAGAGGCTTAACAGTTCCTGCAGCATTCACTGACAGATTCAAACTGCAAGAGATCCCTTTTGAATTTACTTACCTTAAATGAACTGTGCACTAAAGTTTCATCTAAATCAATGACCACACACTTCTTCCCATAGTCTGATGCTGTCAGTTCTGGCAGGAGGTATTTAGCTGGTGGCTATACATAAAAAGAAAAGAGGAAGACAACAAAAAAAAAAGTAAAACCTCTATGGAAGGGGCACCCTTCTGTCAACATTACTATTCTAGTAATTACTGGGAGCTGGAATACATGACTTGAAATCAAATTATTTTCTGGGCTCATCCCAAGTTTTTGTATGGATATTAATGGCTCATGCAATTGCAATACCCATACAGACTTTTCTTTTTTAAATTAGAGACTTGTTCAGAATGACCTCCAAAGCACTGGAAATTAAAATGGTAAAACACCACCATTATCTTAAAAAAAAATAATCATAAACCCAGGATATTTGATACAACATCTTTTTCCAGTGGCTCTTTTCCCAATGCCTGGTTTGGTTATTATTGTTATCCTTCTTCCAGTCAATGCCATTTGCAGCCATATCAGGCTGATGGACATTTACACAAATCATTATTTCTGTTTGCCATGAAAAATGCTGAAACTGGGGAATCCACCCTGATGGAAGACAGCATTGCTAATTTTATCTTCCAGGACATGTCTTCACTCTTGTTTTTACCACTTAGGAGGGTGGTGATCAACTTCCATGTGAATTATGCTCCCAGTCAAGGTATTAAAACTGCAGTGAAGAACCTAAACTGGGCTCTTCTACAGCACAATGCCCTTACTAAAAATGGCACCAATCCCATGAATTGACAATTTTTCTGAAAGCAATGCAGGCAGTCTCATATTCTTTGGATCATTTCCCACTTCAACACCCCAGTTTGCAATAGAAACATGTTGCTTTAGATTGTGGTACTGGAAACTTTCAGAAATCACAGAAATGGGAGAGAATGCTTCCATTTGGAGCTGAAACACTGCTGCCACTCGGGGGTTTTTTTGAAGGAAGAAAAGGATTAGCTTTATGGAAAAGCATCAGTAGGGAGAAGCTTAAGACAGAGAGGAAATTAAATTAATTTAGACTTGGATACACAACTCTAACTCCATTCTCTTCCTATTTTTTTATCTGTTCACTGTCACTCTGGTAAGGATTCATCATTTATCATGGGTTTGTTCTTTTCAGTGTTCTTTTCACCTCTTTGCAGAGGTGTTGGCAGAGATCTGAGGCCACCCCTGTGCAGGCAGGGGTGACACAGGTGAGGCAGGGACACCCTCCATCAGCCAGGACAGATCATCAACCACTGCCGGAATTCAGGTGTCACCTTGACAGATACTGGCTAATGATGCCTAATAAACTCTTCAATGAAGCACCTAACAAATCAGATTCTGGACTCAAATTAAGTGTTCCTAACTAAAGCAGGAGTTCTTGGGGGATTTTTAGGAGCATTCACTGAAATTGATTAAGTTCCTTACAATTAACATCGACAACAATTCCCTCAGCCACCAAACTGGAAGCTACCCTGCCTACAAATCACTTGTCTCAGTGCATTTCCTCTCAGCACACATCTGGCAAGGACTTTCAAATTAAAACAGCTTCTGCCTAATGCCTGCAAAGGCTCCACCCATCACAGCCTCCCAGACAGGCTGGAATTTACACAACACCCTGGCTAGGTTATGGACAGACCCACAGCTGCTTCAGTTCCACCTCTGCTTGCTGGCAGCTAGGACCAGACCTAAAGAAATTTGGTTTCTCCCTCCTATTCAAAGTCTAAAAGGTATTTAACACCCCACCTCAGTTTTTCATATTAAAAAGGATCCAAACTTGCAACCTAAATAAAGTAAAAGCTTATTGAAAGAAAAATCCAACCCATTTGAAAACAGTAATCTTCAGAACCCATATTCTAATACTTCTTGTCTTTGAAGATGAAAAAAGGTAGGAACATCCCAAGAAACCTTAAACATACTTCTTTTAAAAAATAATAGTTCAGTTTATTGTTGTACTCAAAACTCTTATCTCCTTTGAGTTTTTGACTACATTAATCTGCACAGGCAGTTCAAAGCCAGAAATTCCTTCTGCTATGTGAATTCCTTATCAAACTGAAAATATCTGTATCTATGGAAAATGTATGGAACTATATATTCTTCCATATAAAAACGCATATATGAAAAATAAGAGCACTGTCTTACCACAGATATCTTTATTTTTTTAGCTGCAAACTGTTGCATTTGTCATCAAGAAAAGGATAGACACACACCAAAGACTACAAAATGCAAGATCTTTCATCTCTGAGAGCCCAAATTCCCTGAATACACAGTGAGGTGACCTGCAACTGTGTTTTTCACCCACCTGCACCTCTGCTTTCTCAAAAGCAGTGGCTGGGAGAGGAACAATTCACCTGTGGTAGCCACACAGAGATTCAGGTTATTGCTGGAGCTCCTCTCCCTCTTCAGCACTGCTTTAGGAGATCATGTGCAGTTACTGACCTAACTTGATCTAACAAGGGCACAACCAACTCTCCCACAAGCTTTGGCATCTTGAGTTCAATCTGATCTTGATTCCTTAAGGTCACACCTCTGAAGATCAGAATAAACGAATTTTCCATTTCACAAATTGAAATTCTGTTGCCCCCAACTGTGAAAACATTCACCCTCTGATAATAGGGAGAAGGAAATTATTCTGAAGCTGAAGCCACTACAAGTTGTGAGGCTGCTAAATAGCTGGTGTAGGGCTTGGGAGCAAGGGTGGCATTTTTGAGGCTTTTAGGAACTTGAAAGGATTTGTATGCAAATTATCAGCCCATTTGTTTTGCTGTTCAAGCTTTCTGATCTAAAGCAATTTCCACCTGTCAAGGGCAGCAAAGCTTTTAGTCAGAAACAAGAATTACTCAACACTGTGTTTTAATTTTCTCACTAATGGAGACATACCCAAGAAGAGTTCTAAATACCAGATTTCCATCACAGTTAACAGTGAGTTGTTATGGAAGTTTGACAATGTCTTTTATTTTTTTACACACATCTGTTTAAAGACATCTGAGATGATTAAGAATATTTAATTGTGGCTAAAAGCAACTCAATATTTACTATGCAACACTCCCCAAAAGACTGCACAGAACTCAGCAGAAAAATTACACGTGGTATCTCACTGGTTTGCTCTTCAATTCCAACAAGACACAAAGTGTATACAAGTTAAACTAGTCACTGGTTGGGATTTATGCATTCCAGCCAGGTCTCGTGGCTGATCAGCTCAACAGACCTTGTAGTGAAACGACTGCTGCACTGCTTCAGTCCCGTGGAAATAGAAAATTCCCAAAAAAAAAAAAAAAAAAAAAGGGGATGGTGGNGTGGCGGCAAGAGAACAGGACTTTTGGTTGAAGCATAAACAGCTGGTCAACACAAATCTTGCAGAAATTCACTGTATAGAACAACCATCAGCTTTCCTCCCTGTAGGCCTGTATTTCCCAGAGACAGGTATCAGAATTAATAAGCCCTTTTTTTTTTCTCTCTCTGTACTGGCAGTGTTGTTAAGCCTAAGTGCAGCACATTAATTTACTGTTTGTGTCCTCCTCTGCTCACACTCTGGGCTGCACTTGCAGGGCTAACAGTTCCTCCCAGCAGCTCTGTGCAGAAATACTCTCAGAGAAGATAAATTATTCCTACTTAAAACACAGCTGCCAGAAGATGCCAGCTCCTCTCGTGGAACAGGCAGCTCCCAAAATTTCTTCTAGAAAAAGTTATAATAAGGATTTAGCTAATGCAGGTGAGGACAAGTGGAAAAAAACCCCAATATCCCTGTGCTAAGATTTAACTTCTGCAGGGATTCTGAGGGATAATTTTGATACCACTCGTTAAGTGGCATTTTAAGCTGAACAAAAGTGGACACTCCAACTCATTTAAGAGTTGTTTAAGAGAAGTTTGACAACATCTCATTTAAGATGTTGCAAAGCATAGCTTTGTATTTCCATCTACATTCAAAAGAATTCCATCTTCATTCAAGAGAATATAAAATAGTGAGGCTGCTATGGGTCTACTTTGATTCAGGGGCTGGAAGGAGATAATCTCTTAAAGTTCCTTCCAACCCAAACCATTGTATGATTTTATGATTTCTCTACCATATCCTTTCCAAACAAAGCTGAATAAAATCCATGAAAACACAGGCATCCTGAGCTACATTTACATTTTTCATCAGGTCTATCAAAATGTGTCAACTAGGGATGTTTTGGGTTTGCCTTTTTAAAAATTTTATGCTTATTTCAGCCCTAAAAATAATTAATTTGGCAGTATAAGGAAAATAATCAATTATGCTGCTGTTTAACCTATGCCTTATCTGGAAACAGTTTCAAAATATGAGTTACAAACACAGTAAAGTTCATATTTAAAAAAACTCCAAAGTAATGCTGTTTCCATTTTCTGAAGCACTTAACTTGAAGCTGGAATATTTCTTGTTTAGCAGTCATCTTTATCAACAACCAAGCAAAAATTCATATTAAGTCAAGCTTTTCAATTCAGTGCAATTAGTACAGGACAAATCTGATCGAGCAGAAGATCCACTTCACTGAACTGCACACATAAATGCAAATAAAAGCAATGCAAAACGCACATAAAGCAATGGAAGCTTTCAAACAGGTGACCTCAGCACACTGCCAGGTTTAATACACAATAAAAAGCACAATAAAGCTCCAGAAATCCTCATATTTTGACTGGAGGCTTCAATTTGAAAGTGGGGAGTGGGCAGAGCTCTTTGTAGAGTCACTCAGGAAATCTCTGAACACTTGAACTGATGACATTTGCAACCAGCCCTGTAAAAAGTAAATGTCCACTGAATTGTGACCAAGCTCTGTGTCTGTTTAGAAGACTTTTCTCCTGGTTTGTACAGGACATTGCAGTTCACACAGCCCCAGTTCTCATCCCTAGGTAGCAGAGAATCAAGAATTTCTGCCCTAATGGGTCTGAAACACAAAATTAGAGCTGTCTTGGAGCAAACCTCTGGGCTCCAGCACTCAGGACCAACACCCCTCCTAAGACCAGCAGAGCAACACTTCAATTTTAGGTGCTTTTCCTAACATAACCCTGCATTTTTCTTCCTAGCACTGCCTCCCTGTGCAGCTCCCTTGTGCCTTTATTTAGATGATGACACAGTGCTGCTGGCTGGCTCCTGAGAGCCAGCAGCACTTTGATACTGGGGAGTAAATGTCACACCAGTGCCCAAGGGCCACGGCTCCTGACAACATTCCCGTGTCCTGCTGCAAGAAGAAGCATCAGATGGCACTGGAGAAGGAGAAGGAGTGTTTAAAGACATCTGCTCTCTACATCATGACTGCAGGGATAAGTTGATTTTACTGCCTTGTTAGTGCTGGGAATATATGACTGCAAAATTATAGCTGAGCTTAAAAAAAATTTAATAAAGGAGGGGAAAAAAAATATATATCCCTTCTTGAATTATTCATTTTCCTACCACTGCCCAAATCTAACAGAGCACTGCTTTAACATTGTAAAGACAGTGTTCTAACAAAGCATCTGATTTAATTTCTGTACCTGTCAAAGCTCTACTCATTTATCCTTCCAAAATTTTGTTCTGTTTGAATTCTTATTCTGTTAGTACCTACAGTCACTCTTGGGAAAGGTTTTTATTCCAGGTCAGAGCACAGCCAGAACATGTTTCATGTTCAAATAATTCCTAGTGGAGCAACTACAGTCACCTAACAGAATTTGGCAGGTATGTAAAAAAGAAAAGTAGTTTGGAAATCAGTATTTTCTGATTTACATTTGAGGTTTTCTATTCCTAGACTCGCAGAAATACAAATCACATGCATGTCCATGCCTGTCTGCATACACAGCATGCATGAGCCACACCAGAAGTAACAGGTAAGCAATAAAGAGGAATTTCCAACAGTTCTCAAATGCAAGAAAAGCTGCTGCAAGAGGGAAGATGTGCACAGTCACAGGGATCTCCTGGCACTGTGGCACTGCAGCACAGACAGGGGGATTCTTACAGGAGGTTTTGGAATGCTGGGATACGTGAGAAGGAAGGGAAAGAAGAAAAAGAATGGCATCTTGGGGAATATCCAGGTCTTTAAAAGCTACCAAATATCTCAAACAAGAGGGCTGGGTCATTATCTCCACACATCAGCACTGCTGTTTTCTGGGAAACCCTGCAATGATGAAGTATTGTAAACAGCAAAGGAGCTCAAAAAAGGAAAAAAAAAAAGGTATTTTCAGCTTTACAAAGCCTAAGCCTTCATCCTTGTAAAAAGAAGAGCAGCTTTTTGACCAAAATAGGTTAAAACTAATTAAATTAAAAGCTTCAGTTTGAAGGACTTGGGTTTTTTCCTTCCTTTTATTTAGCTTTGAAAAATCATTCAGATGTCAAACAGCGTTCCAAGTTTAATCCAGGGAAGATAAACAGAAATATTAAGGCCCATAAAGCAGCAGCTGATACCAAGAGCATCATCTCAAACAAGTGCAGTAATGAGCAACAGTCAGTGTGCTCTGTTTTCTTAACATGACTTATTTCAAATAAATTATGCACTTTCCAACTCTTCTTTTCAACTGGAATATAGTTGAAAAATGAGAGGAAAAGGTTTTTGTAATTGTGTCTCACATAATGATGATGAGTCACCTTTTGCCTCTATTAAAATAAATAATTTTCAGACTACCTCATGCATTTTCAAAATGCTAAAAAATCACAAGAAACCAAGATAAAACCCAAACTCTTCTTTCAGTCCCTGCAGAAGACATGCAGTTCAATTCACCTCTGGGAATACAACATTACAGGCAGAACATAAAATCCTTTTGTTAACATGCAACACAAAACAGACCTGTTAGACTGCAACATAAAATGAATCAAAGGAAAAGTCATGAAAATTATTAAAAGAAAAAGGGATAAAAATACATACACTTGGTATAGGCATGACCTGCATCTGGTCACCCTGGGGAAAAAGAAAAAAAAATCACTGTAAGGGTAATGGCTTTTAAAGGGTAGAACAAAGGTCTGGAGCAGTAAATGTAGCACTCAAACATTTTAAACCAAAAGTTCAAAGTATTCAAGAAACCAGGGTAAAAACAAAAAAATAAAAACAGGATTTTGCATTTTAGTTGCTGAAATGATCTGTTAGTATACTGGCATTTATGATTTTTAGGAGACTGGACTGATAAAACCCATGCTATGATTAATAAGAGATGACAACAAGAAAGTACCTGTATTTACTGGAACTTTTTCAGCTTTAAGATCTACTAATGGGTATAGTTGTCAATTTTCAGTGCAGCAGCAAGAGGCTGAGCCAGAGCCTGGCAGAGGGCAGAACCCCACTCCTTGAACCCAACTTCATTTGAGACAACTGACTTGAAAAAACAGCATTTTCACTTAGGCAACAGCAAAATGTCTGAGAAGGACATGATGATGTTAAACTAATCCAAGGAATCCCACTTCCTCCATCCAGCAGGGCCAGTGCTGTTCCCATGGTCTCACTTTTGCACTACACTTGGGAGAAGGCAGAAAATTCTTGGCCAACCTGATCTTTCCTTTTCATTTTTGGACAGACAGAAACAAGGACAGCTCCAAAATGGACAAAGCCTGGCTCAAATGGGTAACTCTCACTCAACTCAAACTCTCACTCAAATGTGTAAGGTATTTTTGAAGCTGGAACTCTATTTTCTCATCTCTCTAATCCTTCAAAACTAACTTTATTTTCTGGTGGGCACAGCACAATAAAAAAAAGGAAGCTGATCTAGATTTCTAGCATAGATGTTGCTTGGGTAGATGATTTTATTCTTTAATATTTGGACAACACTGGCTCTGATCTCCAGCAGAGAAACTACTGAAAGGGCTGTTTTCAACACTAGAACAGCTTCTTCCAGCTGAAGAAGCCTCCTGCTTATTTGTTTTCAATTCTACCAGTGTTGACACATCACTGACAAACAGAAACAACTCTGTATTCATTTTAAAGTGCTCTTTTTTAGTGCTGCTCAGCAGAATTTTTTTACTGAAGTTTGCCCAAAATCCTGAGATTCTGAAGGAGCAACTAGAGAGCAGCAACTACCATGAACTATCAAAAACTTGGCACTAGTAAAAAGTACCTGATTTCCAGAAAAACACACACACAAAAGTTGGTAAGAATACAAGTTTTCCTCAGGGTAACAGCAATAAGAATAGAAAAAAAAATAATTCAGTACATTAATGTCCTGTTAGTGGAACTGGCTTTCATGGGAACCCAAAATCAAAGTTGCTAAAGGACTTGCATTATTGTTTGCCTAATTTTTCTCAAAGAATTTCTTAAATTAAATTTTAAAAAAAAAAAAGTGGAAACAAGCAAATTTCTTAAGAGGAATCCTGGAAATACCTATGCAAAAATCAAAACAGTAGTAAGAGAGATGAGAACAGGAAAAACAAGCAGAAAGGAGTGCAAGAGTCTGCTGGGAAAGCAAAAGTGTTCATGAACGGGCAAACGTTTCTTAAAAACAAGCCTGCTCTGGGAAACTTCTTACAAGGTCCTGCCTCATTTCCTAATGCCTTGGAACAGGAAGGGAAATGGGACACAACAGCGGAGTTTGAAAGAGATGACAGATGACCACATTTGTTGAAGGCTTTCCACGAGCTCCTGATGTTGGTAACAGAACAAAGCTGTTCCTAGAATGCCAAAATTTCCCTATTGTATCCCTAGGACAACCCAGGAACTGATTTGTCCCCAGCCATTGAAATCAGGTTTTTTTTTTTAAATGAGTTTTATTTTTTCCATGCTATATACAGATGGAATGATAAATCCTATCTTTTCCTTTAGCTGCATAATTCTGAGTCTGAAACAACAATTTCCAGCACTGTGTTCCTCACTAACACTGCCTATGGTCACGTGTGTCCTCAGTGAGCACCAAGTGACAGGCCACACTATTTGGCTTTTTTTTCAGAACAGTCTGTATTCAAAGATAAGGAGGTATTTCACTTTAGAGAAGAAGCTCACCAAAGTAACAAATTTATCCTATTAGTTTCTTTAGCACAAAGCTTGCTCTATAGACCATGACAGATTCTTTTAAAAACAGTAGTACAGTTATTATTTGACACTTAAGTGATCTGACAAACTCTCAAGCTGTCTCTTAATAAAGAAGACTTTCTGGGAGGCAAAGAAGGTCAGAATGAGTGGGCAAAGAGAAGAACCTCATCCCTCTCTACAGCTCCCTGAAAGGTGCCTGTGCTCAGGTGGGGTTGGGCTCTTTCTCCAGAATGAGAGGACACAGTCTAAAGCTGCACCAAGGGAAATACAGGTTGGATATTAGGAAAAAGTTTTTTACAGAAAGGTGATAAAGTTCTGGAATGGCTGCCCGGGGAGGTGGTGGAGTCACCATCCCTGGGTGTGTTTAACAAAGCCTGGATGTGGCTCTGGGTGCCAGGGTTGAGTTGAGGTGTTGGGGCTGGGCTGGCCTCGATGATCTTGAAGGTCTCTTCCAACCTGGTCATTCTGTGCATTGGTATGGAGAGGAGATCTTGTTTTCTAAACACAGCTTCCATACCACATCTTGCTGGTGACCAACAGAGCCAAACACATGGAATTTTCTTGATCTGATCAGTGAAGGTTAAGCAGGAGACAGAGCACAATGATTTACATCAATCTCAACTATCTGCCTCCACACTGCAGAGGGATTCCCACCTCTGCTCAGAAAGCCTGTCATTAATGATGTCCTCATCACAGAGCCCACACTCCTGCTGCTCCTCAAGGTCTCCAGCATGAAGCAGATACTACTTTGACCTCAAGAACGTGCTCCCTACAAGCTGTTTTCCTCATTTTGCTGAGCCTTATTCATGTGAGACAGAGAGAAGATCCTTTTCCCTGTCCTGTGCTATAAATAGAGATTCCTGAAGCAGAGAAGAGTGTTGGAGACACGTCCACAGGGCATCTACACAGCTTTCCAACATCACCTGGGAGATGATGACATGATGCAGTGGTGAGAAGGAACCACAACTTTTGGAGTGAGGTGGAAATTCAGTGACAGGAAAAGCAGAGGGAGCAGCTGCTGCCCCCAGAAAAATCCTCCTCCCAATTCTGTCTTCTTCCCTGTTGCGTGTGGATCAAGAGCTTCTCCTCTAACCTAGCAAGTATAAAAATCCCTTTCCTCATTCATGCTTCATCTCATTAACTGGAGCCATCTGCCTGATCTGGATCTTGCTGTGAAACAAAAGCAAGGATGACTCCAGTGGAAGTGGGTTGGGAGTGAAATGGCAAAGTGCCCACAGACTTGTCAGGGCTCCCTCACCCACCACGACTGAAAGCAAAGGGAAAAAAGAGTTTGTATCTTGCTTTTCTCACCTTTCTCTATAGGGACTCCCCCTTCAAGTCTGAATGAATGAAATCTGTATCCACAAACACCTCAAAAGTCAGGTAACAAACTTACCCAGAAGAAAAAAACTTACATGCAGAAAACACAAAAATTGAGTCAAGTTGCTAACTGAAGAACGGAACTTGAGATTTGAATTTATCCCAAGGAAAACAAAACACAATTCTCTCTCCCAACACTCTAAAGAAAAAAAAAAAGTGCCTGGAAGGTGTTGAGGAGCTGCCTGTTGCAGAGGAGGCAGGAAAATATTATAAAGGAGTTCATGAGGCTGAATATTTTGTGCTCCCAGTGACACATCTGGCTCAGCATCCGAGCTGCAGGCAGGCTGATATACCCACAGATATCACATCTTACAATGCATCTTCTGCTGTGCTGAATAGCTGCTGCATTTGAAGGAAAACAAATATGCCACAGTTTCAGTAAATACAAGTTATTATTGAAAAAAACGTTGTATTGAAACTTTAGAGATAGAATGGACCATTCATTACCAGTATTAGAGTCACACTTGGACAAGCAGCTGCTCTGTGAGTAGAAGGTTTAAAAGAGAACTCAATACTTTAAAGAAGTTTTTGGGCTTTTTTTTTCCAACTTACAGAATAGAATTCAGCACTGAAAGTAACTGTTTAATCAAAACCATGCTCAATTTGGTGTTTCTTCCAAACCCATGAAGAAGTGACAGAACACTTGACATGTCAAGCCCCATCAAGTCACATTATGAAGCACTGATTGATCTGAAGCACTGATTTAATTTTTTTTCTACTAGAGCCAAATAATAATAACAATTAAGAATTGTCTCACACATCGAGATTACTCTGAACAAAATTTCAGTGCTGTGTTTTCAACTACTTCATAAAATACCCTTCCCCCACTTTCCCTCCTTTTGAACAGGTCAGCATTTACAAAAATCAAGATTCCTAATTAGAAGGAAGTTGGCTTTTCACATCAGCTTCAGAATGTGCCAGAAGCAACACAGAACACTGAATTCCAGTGAAACCAGCAGAAGTTTCCCCCATTCCTTCCCTTCCTCTGAAGTCTTTTTCACCAGTTTTCATGTACCAACTCCACTGAACAGCAAAGATATAAGGGAAGTACCTCCAAGCCATTTTATACTCATTTCTAGCGGTAACTGCTTGACATTATTGTGCAATTTTCCTTGTCCATTTTTTCAGGAAAGGGTCACAACACATGAACTGACTGGGCCCGGCCAGAAGTGAACAGTGATGTGATAAATAATTAATAAAACACAGAAGAGCGAGCAGATTTAACTAAGTGACCATCTGAGCAGCAGCTTAACAGAATTTAAACAATTCCTACCTGGCAGTGAAACTAATGCAAAAAAGAGCTTTAATGAAACAGCAGAGGAATTTAAGCAGTGGGTTGTCAGGTTTCATGTTCTTTCCTGAGAGGCAATTTTGTCATTCCTGGACATTTCATTTCACCAATTTAGAATCCAAGGCCCACTGATGCTTCCCCCACCTTACTTATTTCTGAACCTAGACAAGATGCTCAGTGTAACTCCACCAAATTCAAGCAGCCTGCACAGCTCTGAAACAGCTCTCCTGGTAAAAATCACCACTCCAACAGTGTAACAATATTCAAAAGTCTTCAATGCTCTTTTGATTTCCTTAGAAGATTTTCCTATTTACACTGTGTTAGCACTCAAAATAAAAACAGTATAAACACATATAGAACTTATTAATCTTTAACACTGCATTTAAAATAGCAATGTCACAGACTTACTTGATCTCAAGAACCACCTGAAAGTTCAGCTATACTGACTTCTTCTAAAAAGATATGAGTATCTGAGTGCCTTTCATTCAGTTGAAGAAAACACTCTTTATTAAATTTTCTTCAATATATTCTTTGATGTTTTTTTAGTCTTGTACATTTTGATCTGGTCATTTTAGGAATGCTGTGATTTGTGTCCTGGTCTTGTGTACCAAGTACTGCACAACTCCAGAACTGCTCACTGAGGCAGCATAGAGTGAGGATGAAAACTTGTGTGGACACCCATGCAATCTCTTAGGACATAAGACATATTTAGAAAATAATTGTTTTGCAAAATGCAATCTGGACACTACTGACTCCAGACCACTTTAACTCAGGTTTTTCTACAGAAAAAACAAACGTGGTTTTATGTTTTAGTTTCTACTGAAGTCCCATTTTCTCTCAGCTGTAGTTCTGCCAGTAGCCTCACTTCTTCCTCCTTTCCATTCCCCAGCATAGTGGAAGGAAATTTTAGTAGCTTCCCATCCCTTTTTTCCTCAGATGAATGTGTGCATACACTTTACACACTCCTCAGCCTTCCCTTCAGCACATCCAGGCTAGATTTCCCTCCTTTCACTCAAAATGTACCTTGGCTAGCAGAAGAAGTCTAAAAATACATGTACAATCCCTCCTCTTGGCAGGATTTTCAGTGCAATTTACCTCTGTGAGAGCAGTTTCAGCAGGAACTGTTACAGTTCAGACTTCACCTCCACACAGAAATCTCCATCACTTTCATCTGCTCTCCTTCCCTCTCTCTCACCAAACAGTTCCTTGCTCTTTGTCCTGAGCTTTTCAGAATTCAAACACAACCAGCAAAATTCAAACCAGAATAAAATGGACTGGACAAGGGAAGGAAGGAATCAGCTGTATCAGACATGAAAAATTGTGTGAAAAGCAGAAGGATAAAGAACCCATAGAGACATCTCCATTTCTGCCATTATTCTCCACCATGGATTCACCTGTATTTGCAATCTCAGAGCCCTGGAAACTGTGTGGAAAACTTGGCATTCCCATGTTTGCCATATTGAACTGAAATTCTTCAGATCATAACACAAATGCTCTCAGTATTATCAATTTATAAAGAAGAAATTTGTGTTGCACTGTTGGTATTCTGTCTGCATTTGCATCTAAAATCTCCATCCATTCATCTGACTCATTAAACAAATCTTAATAACCTGGAAAAATGGCCAAAATCTGCTATTCCTGGACTCAGCATGTATTGAATGTAAGTGGACCGCTTAGAAAAAAAGGTCTAAATAATAATGGTTCTTTTGATTTGTTTTTATGCCACTGAAAACCTTTTAAAATGATGTTCAGAAGGTTCCACTATGTTCCAGTGGGACACATTTTAACATTCCTGTAATCAGGAAAGGGAACCAAAGCTGGGGACAACTCAGCAGCTGAAATTTTATGACAAGTCTCCATTTCTTTTAGTGTCTTAGTCAGGTTTTAAATGTTGGTTGTTTACAGAATGTAAAGTGCCAACATCCACAACAGAAGTATTAGTTTTATATTACAGAAGAACAGACAGTATTAGCAATCCACCATCAAACCAGTAATTTTTTTCCTGTACCTCACAGCTGTTCCCCATGAGGGAAACCTGTTAGGACAAACCTTTGGAAGCAGAATTAGTCCTTGCTTACAAAACACCCACATGACAGCAAAACAAGACAAAATCCTGACCTTCTGAAGTCCTCCATTCTCCTCCACCAAAGGAGGCAGAGCACTGGTGCTGTTGGTGGATGGTGGCTCGACATTGTAGTCACGAAAGCAGCAGAATAAGGTGCTAAAGATACTTCGACTCCTCTGCTTCTTCAAGCTGATATTACATTGGGACACTGGGGAAAAAAAAAACACACAGCAGAAAAATAAATTCATGTGGTACAGACCTGGTTTTCCAGATTACAACAACTGAATTGAAGAGACAGGGTTTCTGTACCTAGAAATCTTTATCAAGTCTTAAGATTACTGAGATTTTCCAGCATATTGAGACTGTTTTTCTTCTTTTTTTAACACATTTTTTCCCTTGCCAGACTCACACAGTGACATCCTGGAACTCTGCATAATCACACTGAGACAACACAGAGAGTTTTCCCAGGAATATCCAAGGTGGATACTGTAATTACACAAAATAACTCGCTGCTAAAATTCATCTCTGAACCAAGGAAGCAAAGAGATCTAAAAACCAGAGATGCACTGAATGCCTACTGTAGTGTTTCTACACAACCACATAATCATGTGTGGAGCATTTACAAGTCCTGCAAGGGTCAGGAAAATCTCTGAGATGTTTTTGAGTTTCCTCTGTTACTGTGTGACAGCATTGCTGGAGGACAGAAGACACAACACAGAGGCTGCAGGAACAAGGGTGGTACTAAAGAAACAGAAGCCTTGGCCTTGACTTTCAACTTGCTTATTGGTCCAGGATAAAAGTAAAAACCTAAATTTTTTACCTAAAGTGGTAAAAAATTACATACAGCTGCATGAAAGCAAATGTAGCATTTTTAAAGAATAAAAACTGTAGTTGAAAACAACAGTTTAGAGGAAAGAAATGCATGTAAGGCATCTAGGGATGCCTCTAAGAAAAAAAACTCCTGAACACACATTAAAATAAAAAAAGAATAAAATAGAATACTTGGAGGAAAGTTTTAGAATGTTTCAAGTAATACTTGATATGTTCACCAAATATTTTAATGATCTATTATCATGCTTGTGGATAATGCTTATTTAGAAGCACTTCTTTCCTACTTTGAGTAGGAAATCAACCCCTCCCCATCCCAAAGTTAGTGGGATGTTCTTAGTGAAGTTCTTAGTAAATCCCATCTTTTCCATATTTGCCAAAATACTTTTCCACTTTAAGGCAGTCAGCACTGCCCAGGTTCAGTAATTAATTGCTATTAAGAGCAAAGAGTACCAATATCAAAAACTAAATTGGTTTTATAGACTTTCACCAATTTAAAAAGTGCTTCCATAACAGGATGAAGTCAGAACTGCGCAGCGATTTGTGTGCTTAAGGAAGCGTTTCATTACTTTAAAAAACATCTGTAAACTGAAGCCAATCCAGCACCACTTATCAATATTGCAGTCAAACAGAAAACACATGAAGAACTCTGGCCACCAGTGCTACGAGTTATAGTCAAAGACTAATTCTCAAAATGTCATATTCTGTTTGCAACAACACAGTTTCAGAAATCCCCAAAGGATACCTGGGCAGCTGGGAAGGACATTTTCAAAGCACTCAGAAAAAACGGTATTGCAAGCACAAGCAAGTTAGTTGCAATATAATCCTGACAAGGAGAACTCCTTTCCGACATTAAAAATTGAAATATGTGAAATTAGAACGGGAAGAACAATGCTGTGCATCCTGCTGCCTACAGCTACTGCCACAGAAACCTTCCTAATCATTTCTGGTTTGTTTTCAGCCCCTACTTAAAAATATGAAGGCAAATTATCTCATCTGAATGCAGGTATCAATTACAGCAGGGTGCTTAAATTCCTAACTCACCACCTCAGCTGCACAACAGGTCAATGGGAAAACCAAAACCTCTCCAGAACTAATACTTGTATCATCTCTACTTACTACAGAAAGAGACAATAATTGTCTAAATAAACATTCAAAAATCTCTAGACAAAAAATACTTGGATCAAATCATACATTTGAAATCTGGCCACTCTCTTTCACTTACTTAAACATTTTACTAGGAAAAAAAAATCCTTCATGTTGGTTTTTAGTCTTGACAATTCTGCCATTCATAACACAGTGCTGTATAAATAGGTCTTTCCACTAATTTAAATGTTATTTTAACAGAACTTTCTTTAAGAAGCTATTATAGAGGCTTTAAAGTGACTTAATAAATGATAATTTTGGATGCAGTAAGGAACAGAAGTTTTCAGGTGGATTTATGTGCTGTGCTATGTTAAAATACAAGTACTGCACACACAGAAA
The DNA here is from genome assembly GCA_013399945.1 of Ploceus nigricollis. NCBI lineage: Eukaryota > Metazoa > Chordata > Aves > Passeriformes > Ploceidae > Ploceus > Ploceus nigricollis. The sequence continues at coordinate 615,363 of VXBC01007982.1, forward strand.
ATGTTTACACCCATATCTCATTTTTAGCAACTCTGACAGTGTTGTGCATCATGGAAAATAGTTCCCCCTTCCTCAGTTACCCTGAGCCACCTGCAATCTGTGTGCTGTTTACTGGATCTGCTTTCCTTGAAGCAGTGACAGCACAAATGTAACAACTATAAAGGTGCAAAGAAGCATTGATGTTGAATTACCAAGACAAATTTAGGCATTCTGGATGGCAGCACATTTAAAGAGAAAAAACTGCTGAGCACAAAACCTGGCATTCCTTTAAAAGTTCATAGGTGAGACCAGGTACTAACAACAATAATGGAAGGGTAAACTGAGTTATCCAAACTGCAGGTCTGAGCAGCATCCAGCATACGGAATTTCAAAAAAACCAAAAAATGAGATTTTCTTTTCGCCCCCCTCCATCTGTTAGAAGTTACAACCTCAGTTTCTGGAGCTGATTTCTTCCCCAGACACTCTGAACCATCATTACCCCACCACACTGAGCACCGAGGACACTTCAGTGACGTTTTCCATCTCAAACCCTGCACATGGAACACGTCAACACCATGTCCCAAAAAAGCCCAGGCAGAGCAACCCCACGACATGGAAATATGTTATCTGTGAAAGCAGAGAAGACTGAGAGCAGCAGGTGTCTGCAGGAGGGTTGAAGAAAGGATCAGGGTGAGGCTGGAGAGCTGCTCTCCCCTCCCACCACCCCAGGTTCGCTCCAAGTGCAGTTTAAGGACCTCCTCACCTGAACACACCAAATGTGTGTGTGCAATAATCCTCAGCAAATTCCCCTTTCATGGCTCTGCCCCATCACTTTTGGAACCTACACCAACTTTTAGAGCCCAAAATATCATATGGCAGGAAGGTCCACAGCTCAGCCAAGAGTTCAGCTGCTTCAGAACTCCAAGCATCTTTGTTTCTTACCTTTCTGCAGTCCCTAATTCGTATTTTTGAAGCAGAAGAGAGGGACTGGAAGCACACACAATATCCAGGATGAAAGGAAGAAATTCCACCATGAATTTACACACCCACACAATACTTTGTTCTTTTGCTTTTCTAACAATTCCTAATATCTTACTTGATGTTTACAACAAGGGAGCATTGGGCTAATGTGATTTCTCAGATCTGATTATAACACCAAGATCTCTTCATTAGAAGGGATTTCAGGCATCACTGCCAATATAAATCAAAAATTCTTATATCTTTCCATGCAGAAAATGTCACATGTATCTACATTTAACTGCATCTGCTATTTTAAAGGCCAGTCATTCAAAGTCATGCTGCCTTCCTACAACTTTTCACAGTTAAATTTTAAATCTATATACAGATGCACATATAAACACACACATCTATTTATGCGAGCCAACAAATATGTAACCTTCTCCCTCACTAACTCTGATCACTTTATTTCCTTTTCCAAATGCTTTAAGGCCACACTGAAGAGCAGAGTGCACAGATCCAGCACCGCTTCACTCCTGGGGGTCTGCAAGAGCCTTCAGTGAACACTTGGCCAAATTACCTGAATTTGTAAAACATTATTTGCAGCCAGGGTCAGAAACAGAAGCACAGTTCTTCCTGTCTACAAGGGAAGTAACTCTGGTGCAGACTGCCCCCAGTTTAGGGTCTCACCTGTAATTTCCAGATTCCATTTCTAAGGACAAGTCTCACTGCCCAGGACCCCTGTGCCACCCACGGTTTGAGGGCATGTTAATCCCTGAATTGTCTGGAATCCAAAGACAGTCCCAGAACTGTGCTTATGGAAGTCTTCTGGCAAGTCTTAACAAACCCACAGCACTGCTAAGGCTGGGGAGGGGCTCAAGGAAAGATAAAGGCAATTTTTAAAATAAATTACTGCAATTACATAAGTTCAAATGGGAGGTATGGAGCCATACTGGGTGGTTTACAAGAGAACAGGGAGAAAAAGGCTATTACAAACCCCAAGTATTAACACACACAGGTATAATAATTCAAATGTTGTAACAGAAATTAATACAAGAGGTGCTAATAGAAGTAATCTACAGCATCTTCTCCAAGCTCCTTTCACACAAAGGAAAGAGGAGGCAGAAGGGCTGTGCCGCTCTCCCACCAGGACACTTCCAGCAGCAGCACAAGTTACACAGCCAAGAAAAAGATTTTCCTCTCATGCACTGTACCCTAAAAAAGTTTAGTTGAGGGCTTCCCCCATCAGATTTTGCTGTAGTGGTGTGAAATTACAAAAGCAGATTCTTGTGCAGCCACAGTGCCACAAAGCCCTCACTGCTGCAGGAAGCCACCTCGGGATGACTGGAAGGCTCCAAGCCCACCCCTCTGCAGCCAGGAGTGAGCTAATTACTGCTGAATTTTTCCTAATTAAATGAATGCAATATCCAGCTCTTCCAAATAATATAAACTGGGTAATGAGGAGACTTCCCTGCTTACAGATGAACTCACTAAATGCAATAAAATGAACATCTGGGTATGGTGAACTCTCACTATAAGTTTGTTTATAACACAGGATGGAAAGAGGCAAGTCAGAATTAAGTGATATTAAACAAAGCCTTTCTTCAAAGCAAGCAGTTTTAAAATCTATACACGATTAGAAATACCTAATTGCTCCAACTTCTTAAGAGGCTGTATCTAATCTTCTCATAAAAAAGAAATTTTATATCCCACACACCTCAAGACAGAAACAGTTAAGTAGAAAATCATCAACTTGCTGACATAGCTCCTCTTTTTGTGATGTGACCAGGACAGAAATTGTTTTACAACACCTGCTGCCAAATCTGCATGTGATTCTCTCATAACTTTGGTTTTAAAATGCCATTTGCAGTTTATCATTGAAAGGTTTCATCTCCTGTGTAAACTTTGCAGCAAATACAGCAATAAAATCACTGTCACATACCTGAAATAACCGCCCACAACTGGTTTAACCTTCAAGCATGTAAAGCCCAAGCAAATTGCTCAACTTAAATTCAGCATATGATACCCCAGAATTACCTTAATTTCAACTGAAATTAGCAATCTTTCTCCCCCCAGCAGCACAATTAAGTAAAAGTAAGGTTTTGGGTTTTCCACTGAAATTATTACTTTGAAGGGAGAGATCCCACACTAGCTTAGTGAAATAAAAAATCTTTCCAAAACATTTGACTCTCCCTCTCCACCACAGGAATACCTGTTTCCCAGGCATCTATTTAGTAGTTTGCTCTGGATGGAGTTGATGGGCAAGGAAAAAAGCTTGAATATATAAGGCAGGTGGGGACGAGAGAAAAATAACCAAGTAAGCTATTTTTATTTTTGAGATCATTTCTTTAGGTCAGTGCACTTGGATCTGAAAAAAATGTCAACATGATTTAGGAGCTTTTGGGGATTTTTAGGAAAAAACTGAACATTACTCTAAGTAAATGATTCCATGATGCTTTGGAAAACAAGCTTGACTTGCACCTGCATGCTAGGATGAAACAGCTACACAAGAACTGCTTTTCCTGTAACTTATCCTTCTATCTACTTATTCTAACAGAAGCTATCCAGTGGATATCAGAAAACTACAGTTTCACTTCCATACCTCCCAAAGTCCTCTAAAATACAATTTCACATAATACCTAGGACAAAAATCATCAGGATGGATGTTAATTCATCCATCAATTCAGCTAAAGCTGTTATGAAGAAAAAAGAACTCTACCTAACCAAACAAAGCTTTGGAAATATTTCTGTTGCAGCAGCTTAAAGCTAAAAAACCTCCCTTATTTCACCCTACATAAGTTATTAATTACAGTTCTCAAATCTGGGTAGATTAAATATCTGCTGTTGGTTGTTGGATGCTCATATTTTAAGGATCAAAGGTAGTGAAATTCTAAAGTCACTTTTAGAGAGAACTCAGCACTGCTGTCTCTGTAAGGGCTGTGATGCCTCATGAAACGTAGCCAGTAAATGTTAAAAACACCAACTGCACACAGAAGCCTCTTAAATGACAAGGAGGGATAAGAAACCATGAAAAGGCTCAAAACAGCACAAGAACCTGATGGATCTCAAGGCAAATTCCAAAACCTTAAAGCTGTTGCTGCACTTCAGCCTTCACACTGTGGTTTGGCTGGACACATATATATGATGGTATAACCTTCATGTATGTGTCAGCTTCTCATATAAGCCATGATTTAAACATCTTTTGCAGTATTCCACAAGTGAGGAGAGCTGCTACTAGGCAAGATCATGTAAAAATAAATTCATCTGCCAGAGTCCAACTCTGGCATTTATTCAGCCCTAAGACTGAAGGCAGATCCACTGCTTCAGGGGTATCCACATTTCAGAGCGAAGCTCAAAAGTTAAATACTGCTTTAAGAACCCAATTAACCTGCTGAACCACGTTCTGAGCAAAATACCTTCAAATTCAAATTAAACAGGGCAGATTGTGGCCGCCTCCTCCCCTGCTCCAGTGCCTGACAAGCTGACAGGGCTACACTGAGACCACTTCCAATTCTGAGAAGCAGCACATGTAGATCTGTATCTCCAAAGGACTGAAAAGCAGAGCTCCTGTAATCCAGGAAGGAACTAATTAACAAGCAGCACTTTCATTCTTGTGCCTGTATTGCTTGCCACTGAAACAGTCACTGGGATCAGAAGATGGATGAGGATACAAAGGAGAAGTTAGGAGATGCTCAGCTCGAGTAACTCCCCCAGCAAGAGGAGCCAGGGAACTGCTGTACCTTTGCCTTTGACATAAATATCTGGACAATTCTTAAAAGAGGAGCTGAATGTGCCCATCCAGCCTTGCCTGTGCTCTCCTGGGAGCAGCCATGATGGATGTGCCCCATTCTTCAAGGATTACCTGTGCACACTTCTTTTTCACACAGGGCTGAAAAACTACTGAACACACTAAAAAAGGTGCTACAAGGATATACAACAATTTTTAATGCACACACACACACAGTTCACAGTAAAATATNACACAGTTCACAGTAAAATATTTTCCTAGGATTTGCTTTTTTTTTTGAGAAGAGTGATAGCACTTCATAGCTTTCAGAGCAGCCGGTGAACAAACATGCTCAAAATATACATATGCTTAAAAGAAAAGTAAATGATTAAATAAAATAAGTAAATAAGTAGCCACGCCCCACAATCACCCTTCCATCAGCTGATAGTCTGAAACACGTACAAAGGACCAGAACCACTTAAGAAAAAAAAAAAAAAGATGAAAAATTAAAGAAGTAACACATTCATCTGACACTACACTACATTCATTTCACACTACACTCAAGGCCAGGTTTGCAGCACTGGAGTTCAGTGCTAGCTGGCAAAGTGATTCAACTCCAAGCCTTTTGCCTTGAAATCTTTCACTCCTGGAACAAAATTCATGCAGTGTAGAAGTGATGCCTTAAACCAGTTCAAGGGCCAAGTAAAACACAGCAAATAATGAGAAAGTAGCTGTGGTGCCACAAGATTGCCCTGGTTTGTAACTGGGTGGTAAACCAAGCTAACTGAAGTATGCAAGCAATGCTATGGAGATGTATTATGATACAAAATAAACAGAACTTTCTGCAGTGGCATTATGGAGCCATCTCCCTGTCACTGTAGCACTTCAAGTGTTTTGTCTCAGCCCAACAATTTATAAATATTACAGAGCAACAGCCACAGACTGAAACATTTACAGCACCAGCACACCATGACTGGTCCCTTTAAAAATGGTATCTTTTTCTGAAAAACAGAGCATTTCAGCCTCTGTGGTGCTTCTTTGCTGTTTGAGCAAGGTTGGAGCTGCTGGATCTGGATATTTTCCCAGCGCCGAGGTTTGGAGCGGCAGTTGAACAGGAAATACTGCGCAGTCTGTGCATGCATTACATTCCTGTCCCGCCCCGAGCAGCCGCCAACAAACAAACCTTTCTTCTAGTAAAAGAGAGAGAGAAAAAAAACCCACACTGCACAAAGTTCACCAGCAGATGTGGCCTGTGAATCCAACCCGGCCTTTTCTGCTGATAAAAAGAATTCGATGTATTTGCAATGTTGGTGTAACGTCACGGTTTGGTGGAGCTGGATCAGCAAAGACCTGGCAGCTTAAAGCTGCAAAATCTGCAGTGCTGAGGTTCCCTGAGCTGCTGCACCCATTGAGGAGGGTTTGCCAAATATAAGTAGCAGCTTACAATAAAAAGGATTGTTTTATTTCCATTTTACTCAGCACTTAAGTTTGTTTTCCACCATCAGTAACACACAGCAACCAGATCAGATGTTTGCGTATCTCAACTCGATTTCGAATCACTCCAAAGTTGGCCTGCTTTCAAAAAAATTCTGGAAAATATTTAATAATGATTTGTTAAATACTTGGGAAGGAAGACAAAGGAGAAACAAACAAATGGGAACAGGAGCAGCACATGGGGTCAAAATGGCCGGATCAGTCAGGGCTGATCCCCTCTGGTATGGGGAGAGGATCCAAGTGGGAAGGGCAGGGAAGCGAATGTAAACAAGCACGTGTTTATAGAGCAGAAATATGTACAGCATCCGCTCTGCTCCGGCCTCTGCTTACGTGGGACACGCTGGGAAAGGCAGGGAAGAACAATTTGCTCCATCCCCAGCAGCTCAAACCCAGGGGAAAAGCAGGAACAGGCGAGCAATGGGCGGCACCTGGAGCCGTCACACAGCCCAGGCAGTAACTGCTACCCCACACATTACTTTAACTCACAGCTGGCATCACTGTATTAATAATAATAATATTAAAAAAAGTCTTGGAACTGATGTTAATTGGACAAAAAGGGATAAACAAGCTAAATAAAAGCCCCTTGGGAGAGTGTTTTCTTATTGCATCAGGTATGAACAGACAGAAGGACGGACACACACACAGCCCCTGCAGCCCCAGGCCACATTTCCCTGAAGAATTTATGCCATGAAATTAGTATGAAGTTACCGAAAAGTTGCAAAAACCTATTTTTCCATGCTCCACAGGCACCACAGAGTGTGTAAAACACCAAGTTACCCAGCTAGCCACACAGCTTTTACCCAATCATTGATTTTTCAAGAGAAAGAGAGATCCAAACCTAAAGAATATTGCTGGACATGGTGCCTATAATCAGCTCGTTTCCTTATCAAATCGGTTCCGTTTAATAAACTGGTCTTTTAAGGGTTTTAATAGGGTTTTCTTTCCCCCCAGTGACCAAAATTCAGAGCCTGGGGTTGTGAAATTAAGCGGAGCTTCTTCCTGCCTCCTGCCACACACAGGCTGACTCAAATTCAAGTGACAGTTTTAGTTCTTTTATTTGACTTGAAAAGTGTAAGACAAGTGGCTCCCCAAACACAAAGGTCGAAGAAATTCCTCTACTCTCTCCCCAAAAAATACCATTGCACCTCCAACCAAAGCCTTATCCAAACCTTGCTCATCTGAGGAGAATAAGCTTAATTTAATTTTCCTAAATATAGCCCAAAGATGTTCCCATAGAGACAGCAACATTCTATATGGTACTTTTTGCAGCAAATACTTCAGCAAGACATCAAATCCAAAGCATTAGTCTATTTTTGCAAGCTTTCTCCTCTCTTTCCTAGGAACAGCTCTTCTCTAACAAATTCATCTTGCAAAAATATGTTAAAGGGTGCTCCTCTGCAAAGAAAAGTTTTGTTTCTCCATTTTGCCTTATGAATTTTTCATTCTCTCCTGGGGATATTTTCGGCCCAGGCTACAAGTCTAATTCCTGCCAGGGAAATTCACTCATCCAAAGTTTGCTCCCCAAAAGACACATCTCTAATAGCAAAAAATCAAACTGGGACATCTTTTCTGCAGTTCCTTTTACTTCTCTTTCTAAACCCCATTTATTTCTCCCAATCCACTGGTATTTTGTGGATATTGAGTGCAGGTCTCATAAAACATTCACCCTGTGAGAAGATACACATCTAAAACGATGCTGCTTCTGGTGACATATTTGACAGAACCAAAGCCATTAAGATCATGTAAGTTCTGGAAAAGATTCTTAATGGAGCAGGGAACAGTATGTGACCATGTATGAAATATTTACCTTGTTTCTTTGGAAGAAAAATAGAGGTGGCTTAGCTTCAAAAAGACACTGACTAAAACAGAATTGTAGATTTATTTGGTGTCATTACTGTTTTTCCCCATTCCTCCAAGCCCCTCCTCAAATTTCTCTGTATTATGAAACCCAGATACAAAGGAATAAAGAGGAATCCCACTCACTTGGAAGAGGAAACTTTCTCTGAATCATTGTATTATCTGTGCTTCAGTCATTAATAGAATCTGAAAGTAACAGCTGTTTCTAACAACTAAAAATGCTCTTAAAATCAATTTACAGGCATCATACAGCAGGTATAACTTAGCATCGAATCCAGCCCTTCTGGGAGCAAAATAAAAACATCAGGTTTTGATTATGAACTTATTTGTTGCAGGGATTTCTCAGTAAGAGGTCTGGGTTACACTGGAGTGTATCTGCTGGGGCGGAATCTCACTTGGAGAAATTGTTGCCAAGGTAATTTCTTCTCCAGGTTTAGCTTTCATGAAGCAGATTTTACCCTATCTTGGATTACTCTTCATAAATTCTTTTTTAAAGATAATTACAATATTTATAGACATGTAATACAAATGCCTATTACAGAGAGAAAAATGTAATTTTATTTGCTGCCTTCTTCTTCAAGCTGTTGAATCCACCCTCACCAGTTAAGCTGGAAAGGATTTTGATCAATTTACGTTTTCAGTAAAACCTACACATCTTCTGTAACTATTTTAGATCTAAAGTAATTACAATATCAACCACTGTGGGTTTTCAGTTCAATTGAAGTGTCACCTGCAGAACAGCAGCTCTGCCAGGTATCTCTGACAAAAAAATTGAAGCTGTAACAGAGCATCTATTGTTACACACTAAGTAAAGAAGTAAGGAAAAAACCCCCACAGAAGCACATTGCAAAGTCTCATTAATAAGTTGCTAAAATATCTTGCACTGCCCTGGTGCTGCATCTCTCCTTCACTTTTCAAACTTTTTTTTTTTTTTTTTTTTTAATATTAACTGTGTTTTCAACTAATCTCAAGAAATAAGCTGGAAAATATTCAACCCCTAGCTCTTCTGACCTTGTACTTTGGAGTCATGAGTATTTTATCCATTCAGCATTCCCAGACCATTAAAAGCAGCACATTCCCACCTGGAAATATGATATTTAGAAAACTAAAACTAGATTAAGAATGAAACAAAAGATACAGGAAACTGCAAGCTTTGTATGATAAAGTGACTACAGTTTTGACAAAAAATAAAAGCAGTGAAACTTGATGAACTTCCAGCAATTCCTTTCTAGAACAAAGCCACAGTTTACTGCCTGTTGAGAAATTCAGCTAATAAGAAAAATTATTTTTAAAAAAAGTTTTTAAGAGGAGGGGATTTTTTAAAAAGCATTTTGGTGTCTTCAACAAGCACTCAGATGCCTCCACCATGCCAGCAATTCAGCTGCAGGTTGGAACAGCTGCAGACATGTTTAATTGCCTCTCCAAATACCCACAATGTCGAGTGCTTCTGACCTATTTGAAATATCCTAAACTTTGTACTAAAGGAATGTACAAGATTTAATGCCCATGCTTCAACTCCTGACAATTCTGTAGCACTGAGAGCAGCCCACTTGCTATTTCACAGAGGAGGCATGAGAAAGTATGAATAACTGAGTGCTGTGTAACTGAGGGTATTAAATAACCAGTGTCTTCAGGACTACAAGTTTAGAAACTTCAAAAATAAACTGTTTCCTTAATTATATTAGAAATAAAAAAAAACCCAGCACAACCAGTACAGTGATTCTTTGCTGCTTAGTGGAGCAAAAATGATGATAATTGTAACTATGTAGATTAATTCTACAAACCCCATTCCTGTTACGCCCAAACAAAGGCCACATATTGACCTTATCAAAGGCAGACTAAAAGGAACTCAAAAAACTGCACCTGACCCCATTAACAAGGCTGAAACTCTTCCCCTGCTTACTTCTTCAGCATGTGCCTTTGTGCTAATTTTAAGAGAGAATCCAGGCATGAGGCAAGAGAAATTATTCTAATTCTGCATCTTGTCCAAGCAGCCTCTCTTAGCCTACATTCCTGCCCAAGCTGTTTATGCAGAACACTACAGATCAGCTGGTCTCTGCCCAATCTGGCAAAAAGCCCCTGCTGTTTTCCTCCAGCACTGATGCAGAGGCAAGGGTGAGCTGTGTATTCAGTACATAATGATGCAATACCATCCCCACTGCTTTGCATCCTTTTCTTTCTTGGCATGGAAGACCCAGATTTTTACCATTTGCATTAAAGACATCATAGAAGCCTAGAATGGTTTGGGCTGGAAGGGGCCTTAAAGATCAGATGGTTCCACTTTCTGCCATGGGCAGGGACACCTTCCACTATGCCAGGCTGCTCCAAGCCCTGTCCAAACTGGCCTTGGACACATCCAGGGATGGGGTGAGAGATTTTACAGCCCTGTTGCTCTCAGAGTTACAGGAAGCCCATTTCATCTCCTAGGGAGGCAGGAGCCTTGCCTTACGTCCAGCACTTTCAATAGCAGAGGTCCCACTTTGGCTCAGGGCACAGAAGCAGCCCATGAGCTCAGGCAGGAGCCCTGAGCAGATGATGGATCCAGCACATTCCCTGCACTTAGCTCAGATGGAAAACCCCAGGCATGAGGACCCACAAATGCTGGATTCCATGAAGTCTGTACTTACAGAAATACCCAAGCACTCAGAGAGCCATGCTGACCTCTTGCTGCTCCTCCTCTCCCAGCAGGTAACAAGCTCCAAGCCGAGGGAGCCCAGCCTGTGCTGACAGCAGCATCGCTCCTCTTCAGCTACTTCCAGCTCCCTGTGCTGCTCTCACCACCCCAGCCCCCGCCCCTCTGCAGTTCAGGTGTCTGCACGGACCCCACACGCAGGTGTTCACACAACAACCCCCTGCCATGTGGGCTGTAACTCAGACTGAGGGAAACAGGGGTACAAAACCAACAATTTCTAACTGAAAAACCTCCTGGTGCCTCCAGGACCCCCCCAGCTGTGTGAGAAAAGCAGTGCCTTAAGACAGTCACACCTGCACAGCTGGGTGTGTTGTTTATCCTAATAGCTGTAAAAATCCCTTTTGGCACAAACAGTAAGTATTATGTTCTGTACCATACCACGGTACAAGCAATTTGAAAGGCTTTTTTCTGGCTACTGGCTGAGCACTATCAGTTTGGGCAGAGCCCACTTGGCTCCTTCTGCCCAGCCCCAGCACATTCAATGAATTACTCAAATCTAAATAGATTCTGCATTTCAATTGCTCTCCCAAAGCTCTACAGAGCTGCAGCAGGAAAGCTCTGTATACTCTGGCACGCCTGCTGCAAAGCAAGATAAATATCTGGCACCTCTCCCGCTCCTACATAACCAAAATGAGGACAAATAGCTGCATTATTGGCTTCATTAGGGCCTGTCTTAGATCTTATTTCTCCTGGTGACATAGAAAAACATGACAAGGGAGACACTGGAAAAGGTTGCCCAAGGAAGCAGTGAATGCCCCATCCCTGAAGTGCCCAAGGCCGTGGAAGTGTTGGATGGGGCCTGGAGCAACCAGGTCTAGTGGAAGGTGTCCCTGCATGGCATGGGAGGTGGAACTGGATGATCTTTAATGTCCTTCCAACCCAAAGCACTCTGGGATTCTGTGAAATCCATGACCCAGCAGCATTTCCCCAGACCAAAATCTAACAAACATCCAGATGTGTACTGTTGATATAACTCTTGCAGTGCTGCAGGGACATTCTCCTTTCTGCTGAAGAACTGTACTCCAGTGACACATGAGCAGAAATCAAGGCCTGAGTCCCCTCCCACGGGTCCCCACACATGCAAAGAATTCCAGCCCTACCAAAAAAAAAAAAACAAAGTAAGGTCCAGTGTGTTTGAAACACTCACTGCCAAAAAACTCCTGCCAAGACCCAGCCAGCTGGTGTGGGGGGGGGAAGTCTCTGGGCAGTAATGGGTCTTGACAGTGAAAAAAAATTGGTTTATTTTCTTGTTTTAACTACATCATTATAGCTCCCAAGTAGTTTCTGTGAATATTCTCCTCACCCTCCAGGCAGCGCAGCCACCAGCCCAGCTGACCACAGCAGAGCTCACAAAGCCAAGCTGATAAGCACTGGTAGGGCACAATGCATCTCCTTTGTCTACACCAGAACCCACCCTAAAAATGCCAATATTGTTTTTCTTCTCTCCCCTGGGAACCCCTGATGAACAGCTCAGCTGTTTATATTGCAAACATTCACAGTTAAGGGAAAGATCACCATCCCCCACATCACTGCTTCAGTCCTTCCTGTAAGTCACTGCAGTTGGCCAAGACCAGGAACAGTCCAGCAAAACTTGCTTATCCTAAAAATGCTGCAAAATAACCCCTTCATTTAATCCTCCTGCTTCTGTGCCCAGTGCTGCTATTTCCTGACCACTCCACACTACTGATCTGCACATCCAAAACACGAATGGAAAACGTTGTTCATAAGGAAAACAAAACACAGGACTAGGGCTTAAGGTGAGGTTCCTCAGCAGGGCTGTCCTGGGAGCTCTGGACACTCAGCACATTTTCCTGCACCTCTCAGGTGCTGCTTCCAGGATTCCTGAGGAACCCTGTGACTTCTCCATGAGGTGCTGCGAGAAAAATGCCACCATACAGAAAATTCTGATGGTAGAACATTTAATGGAGGATTGTTTGCTCCAAGTATTTTGTGTACCAGCTGAAAGACCACAACACAATTCCCAAGGGAGAGAGCTTACACAAACAGGGCAAAGCTTCTGGATGGGCTTTCACAGCAGGTTTTTTTTAACACTCTTCCTTCCTCCTTTCACCCAGAGGTGAAAGTGGAAAGTTTTCTCAGGCAGAGGATGCCTTGGCCACTGAGCACTTAAGCAAACACATTATCCACAAAACTTAGGGTTTTTTTTCCTCTCTCATTTTAGGAAATTCAATTGTTCAAAGGCCTTATTTAATCAGTTGGTGCACGCCTACAGCTGAGCCCAAGCACTGAGGAGGTTGTTTCAGCCCTGCCTTTAAGGAAGGATGAGCACAATTTCCAAACACCTGTGACAAGCCACATGTCAAAACATGCTTCCAGCACCACCTGATAACACCACGAGGTGATTGCAACACTCCTGGGATGTTTGTACCTGCTCTCTGGGCACAGGTTTTAAGTTTCCCACCACTACCCTGCATCTTCTCTTCAATCCCAAAGATTATTGTATTCAGGGTTAACATTAAAAAATGGCAATTTCTATAAATCTGAGACCATCCTCCTGTTCTTTTGCTTATGGTACTCCTATATCAGCTTGTAATTTATATCACTGAAAGTTTCACAGCAAATACTGAAGGAATGTGGCTCCAAGTATGTATCAAATGGGTATTTTCTCTTGCAACGCCAAGTTTTGGACACTCCCATCAAAAGGAAAGACAATTCAAAAGTTCCAAGTAATGCCAGAAGGTATTAATTGTTCCAAATGACAAGTGTGGACATGGAATTGAGGCTTCCTAAACTCTGGATCAAGTGGCAATAAGAAAACACTGCACTGTACTTCTTAATAGGATGTATGTCCTGCAAAGCACAGGGAATAAGGCCAGCCCCACCCATAAAAAGCAGTTCATGGGTTATAATAAATCCATATAAGTCCAAATAGAACCTTGATCCACTTTTCTGCTCCACTCCAAATTTCCATTTTTTGGACAAGCAGCTCCCAAGTCTTTGTGCAACAGTTCCTTGTCCATAATTTTTTAAACCCAGCGTAAAAACCAACTGCAGAACATTTTCTGCTTCAGTTTTATTCTTAGGTAAGGCATACACACAGCCTTTCAGTAGGATCTTGGGGCTGAATATATATAAAAAATTGAGAGGTGCTCATATAATTTAATAGTAGGTTCTAGAGGAGCATTTAGCTTGTAACATCCTAACTTTATTCCCTTATCACACAGAGTAAATATTCCTGATTTATCCAGTGTCTAGAAATGACATTAAACAGATGTAGGAAATCCTGCTAGATGAGGTCTTAGCATTTAAGTAATAATTTAAATTATGCCTTCCATAAGATATAATTGTGGTGTTTTGGTATTACTAATTACTGATATTTTTCTTATTCATAAACTAATTGTTGTGTAAGATTCTAGCAAGGCAATGGAAAAAATACCTCTAGAGCTGCTTCAACATGCAACTTGTTTTTTTTTTTTTTTTCCTGGAGTCATCTCAGGCAACTAAACCAAGCATGATCTAGGAATGAGAAAGTACAGAGGAAGAAGAACACCAAAAATTATGTCACTTGGCTTATACTTCTTGTTTATAGTTATACCACAGAAGGAAATATAATTACAAACACCAGTTTGCACTGGATATAAAATATTCCATATTGAAAAGATGCAATGTATTACATAATACTATATAGTTTCTCCAAATTCCAAAGCTCACACACATTTTTCCTGCCTTTACAACCCAAAAGTACACACAGATCTGCAGGAATACATGGTGTGCACATACACACATCTGCAAAAGCCAGCTTTAAAGTGGCACAAGTAACAAAAATATGCAGCCCAGCCCTGTATCCAAACCAGAGGCAATAATTCTTAGACATGGAGTTTAAAGCAACTTCAATAAACAATCACTTCATCATTCTAAAAAGCACATTCTAACTGGAATCACCCTGACTTATTTTAGGAATTGAATTCCAGTAACGTTGTATGAATTATTCAATGATTGTATCAGCTTATTTTCAACCAAATTCTGTTTCCCTGAGGAAATTCCAGCATTGGAAATTGCATGCACCACACCAATATTAGCAAGAGCTAGAATCCTTTACATTTTTCCTTTTTTCTATACAGATAATGTATTCTTCAAGCTTATTTCCACCGAGGGGAAGAAAAAAAAGCTTTCAGCTTGGCTCTCCTCATGAATAATACATTAAAAATTTAATATTAGAGCACAAATCTTCTTTTTAAGTCTCCAGAAACAGTACTATATTTGCCCTATTACTTTGAAAAGATTCATGTACATATTTAAATAAGGGTAAACCATAAGCTCCTGTTCTCCATAATTAAGCTGCAACAAAGTATTTCATCATTTATCAGCCCAATCCTGAAACAATTCTGTAAAGCTCTGTAACTGTCATTAAAAAAGATAATCCCTTACCACAATAAGGAGTGTAAGACATTTTGTTCCATAACTCAGTGTTACAATCTGAAGTGGAACAGATTTTTTTCAGCCATTCACAAAACCCAGTTTTTTTACACGGAGGAAAATCCTGACTTCAAGGAGGCATCTACAGTCCACGTTACTAACAGCAGATGTAAATAAAACCCAAACCCACAAGAAAAAACAGCTGCAAACATGATGTAAGGGAGGAGAGGGAGAGAAACAAGTGCCTAGTGAAAGGATGAAAACTTCTAGGAAGAGGAGAGTCCTTCTAAGAACAGCAACCGCATCGATCTGGTGCCACTTGTTTGAGCCCTGACTCTGCAAGCTGAGGGCTCTGCCACAGCCCCAGGCTCCCAGCCCTTCTCAGGCTGTACAAAAATAAACAAAAATAAACAAAGTGTGGAGCACGAACCCAGATGTTTCAGGGATCAGAAAGCAGGAGTCCAATCGTGCTGCTAAAGGAGAAGTATTTTTAAGCGTTCGCGTCTGGCGCGTCGGGAGGCGGCACCGCCGGGGCTCAGCTCCCTGGAGGCTTCAAGCATCTTCTCCAGGAAGCCAGCAGCAAGTTCATGACATTCTGAGGAACTGGACAAGGTGTCCTCTGAGAAAGAGCACACATGCTGCAATCTGCAGCACAAAGGACAAATTTAACCAGCAGAAACTTTGCTGTCATCATTTAGGGCTGGGCCACCAGTGCAGCCTCAGCACAGAGCGGGACTAATGGCTGGATTCAATGGTCTTAAAGGTTTGTTCCAGCCTAAATGATTCTAGGATTGCCATGCATTGCCTGGTGGAAGGATGAGTCAAATGGGAGAGAAGAAATGGCAAAAGAGTTATTTTTATTAAGGTGACTGAAAGAAATGTTATGAACTTGACTGTGTGGCTGCAACTACAGATTTCAGCCAACCATCACCCCCTTCCAAGACACTTTCAAAATAACTTCTAATTTCTCTTTAAGGTATCATGTTCCACATGAGTCGGGATACTCTGCTCATTACTACAGCAAAACAGTAGGAAACAAAGCTTTCTTCTTCACCTAATTGATCACAATTTTAAAAATTATCATTAGTGATTGGCATTCAAAGATTTCACTCTGGGGGGGACTTCTAGGAGGCTCTTCACATTCTCCCAAAAAAGCAGATTTAAGGTGCAAGACATGGGAATCAGAGACTCTCTCATGCCTCTTCTGCAAAGAATTATCCACAAGTACAGTTTGTTGATCTGTTCCCAGATCACAGATTGTGGAAGTGAGCTGTAAACCCTATCACAAACACATTTCTAACCCAGCTTTCAAAGGGAAGTGAATTCCAAGCAAGGCTTTGAATCAGCACTGTGAAGTTGCTTGGTTTTGCAGTGTCCATGAAAAGGCTCCTACAAACCTGTGCCTCTTCCACTAAAGACCTGTAAATTTCCTGCGTTACTTTCTTCCCCACAAACTTCCATTTTCCTCCTTCTCTGCCATAACCTTAAATACAAAATCCATAAGGAGCTCTTGCACTTAAACCCTCTCAGAAACAAACTCCTATTGCCTCCTGAGCTGTTAAACCCACGAGGAGCTCCTTGAGCCAGCTCCTGTGCTCAGCTTTGCACTGACAGTGACTGTCCCAAAGGTCCCTGGTGTCCCAGAGCAGGAAGTCCCCCCAGGAGCAGCTGGCAAGCAGTGCCCTGATCTGCACAGCCCAAGTTTGTCCATTACCCTTTTCCTTTTGGCTGCTGCCTCAGCTTCGTGAGCTCCTCTCCCCTTATACAGGAAGCTGGGGCCTCAAACTTAATCCTGCACATTCAGTTCTCTGCTCTTCCAGCTACCACTACAAACGTACTCTCCCACAAAAAAAAAAAAAAAGGCAAAGAAAGCTCTCGCAACCCAATCTTTGCTAAAATTCTCCACGGTGGGATTATATCTCTTTTTTTCTTTTTTTTTNAAAAAAAGGCACAGAAAGCTCTCGCAATCCAATCTTTGCTAAAATTCTCCACGGTGAGATTATATCTCTTTTTTTCTTTTTTTTTCTTTTTTTCTGGGAAAAAAACTGAAGGAAAGATTAACAAATTCCTGCAGCTGAACAAACACACTGAACATTATTCATCAACACAGAAAGCAGATAATCCAAATCTAGAAGGTACAAACAAACTTTGCACACCACTACAGCCAGAAAATCTGGATGTCCCAAGGTCTTTATTGACAGGTTTCAGTGTTACTCAGCAGGCACTTTCACTCCTGTGGGGCTGGGGAAGCAGCAGCAACAGCACTTGTGGGAGATGGGGAGGAAGATGGAGAAGATATGGTTGAAAGACTGAGCTTGGCCACAGCAGTCTGGGAACCCAGAGCATCAGATCAAGGAAGCAAAATGAGGAAGGAGTCATCTACAACTCGAATTCATCTCCTTTTTCTCTGAAAGCTGTTGAGTTTCTCTGCCTCTGGACTGCACCATCAGCCCCTTCCATCCTCAGAACAGTTTCCTTCTCAGCCTAAACGGGTGAACCTTCTTCTCCTGTCTCTTGGCCATTACAACCTTGCCAGGCTCACCCCAGTATGTTCCAGGGGAAAAAAACCAAGCAAGCATCATATATTGAAGCATGGTGTTTTGTAATGTTATTTGTGTGTGTGTCCCCTCCCAGCAGCTTCCTCAATTCCTTCTTCCTGAACCTCATAGCCTAAAATAGAGTAAAAAAGCCTTCCTGTCATCCTTTCCAATTATTCTGGTGCTTCCTCAATTACTGACTGTGGGTAAAACTCCTACACCACACATAAACACATCAGCAATTTGCTTAAATGCATCCATGGCACTTTGGAAGGGCAGGACTGCCTGGAACCCAGACTCACCCTTCCTTCAACTGGGATCAGCACAACTCCACCACAACTTTTACAGGCTTTACACTAAATAATTTTACAGCATTTAAGATGTACAGCAGCAAATTGCTGTTTAGTGTTGTATCAAGAGCCTCGTCCAAAGGAGCTGATGCCTCTTTGATGCCTGTGGTTGGCTGAGGAACAGCAGCTACTCATGGAAATACCAGGGGATGTGCAAAGGGCTCCACAAATCAAGGGTGCCTTAAAGCACCCTCCTTAAAATGGAGGTATTCTGCAAAAAGCATTTAATATGATGACTAAGAGAAAAGGTGCTTTCTGAAAAGGGACTTTCTGAACAGGCACTGCTTAAAGCACCAGCTGAAGGGATTTATTCCAGGTTGTCTGAAGTGCTGATTCAAGGTGCTTCCCCCATGGTATCAATGAACCTTGATGCTTTTAAACCCTCACTCTTTATTTTGTGTTCAACAACAGATGTAATGGTTAATAATGGAATAGCAACAAGAGGTGGGAAGAAAGGAAAAGAAGTGACTATACCTGAATTAACCATGTGCAGAGTTAACCACACCAACACACCTTCTCTACATGAAAACCTGTGTGCCAGTACCACACTCCTGTGATTTCTACTGGCAAACTCACTGCTGAAATGCTGTGGTCACAGCAGTCACAGAAACCAGGGGCAGATACATAAATAAATAAATAAAAATCAGGATACCCCTTCATAGGATAAAAAGAAGAAATTCTCAATTTGTTCAGCCTTTTATTGCAGGTCAGATTTTCTATTCTGCTTTCTCCCAGCTCCTTGGAAAGCTCTCAACTCCAAATCCAGAGCATAAAGCTTTACAGAGCAGCTCAGAGAAGGAGAAGTCTTTCCAAAACAGGGTACAGCAGGACAACTTCACCATTCCTACAAATCAGCTGTCACGCTGGAATGCGTAAACAGACATATATCTCTTTTTTTTTATTATTGCTACATGTCAGATCTGACTACTACAAATACCTCAGGATTTTCTAAGGTCTAGTAATGCTACCAGTTGTATTGGTGTTCTCAGTTTTTGCAGTGATTTATTCCATAAAAACTTGAAATAATCTGATTAAGTAATAAGAAAAACACATGATTTATGTTTTGCTCCTCCAGTCCCTTTCTATTTTTAATGGAAACACCCAGTATGGCTCAGATTTCAGTACCTGCACATTCAGAGTCTGCTCCACTGCAGAAGCCAGGTCATCAATGAGTGACCAGACCTGGACACTCCCATCTGCCACATCCCTCTAAAGGCTGTGGGCTATTGATACATCAGCAAACATTTCTGCACCCATTTTATAGCAGCTTATATGCAGACCACCATTTTTCTAGTTTATTCTTAAAAAACTTCTTTTCAGCTTATGGTAATCTACTCCTTTTTCCTCCCCATGTTACCACGTTACAGAATTAAGTTCAGTCTCTGTGGCATGGTTTATTTTTGAAAAGAAAAATCTGCTGGGTATTATTGGCTTCCTTGGTTTTTTGCAGTATTTCTCAAGTTTCTGTGTTCCTTTCTGAAAACTGGAACTGGAAATTATGAATAAGGCAGCCTAAGCACTATTTTAGTTGTTACAGGGTTTTTTTAGATGCTTATTTACTCTTCCCAAGGTGTCAAAGGTAACAGCTCACAGTTCTGAAGTTGTACAGTTTCACACCAACCACTAGGCATCCAGTGATTTAATTTACCATCTGCTCCCAATTAAAGTCATAGCCAAAGACTGATACAAGCATCCCTCCCCCAATCTAATACAATATTTTAGTGTCAGAAGTTAGTGACTTCCCTTTCCTGCTAAGCACCAAACCAAATCCTTTGTCTTCTTTCCATTACTACAATATTTTGCCAATTCTTTGCCTTCTCCACAGCCACTGCCAGGTGCATGTTCTGGCAAGCAAAAGACAGAGAACCTAAAAAACTTATTAAGCAAAAATTAAAAACAACATCCAAAAATATCAGGGAAGCAAAAATATTCTTGCTCAAATCATCCCTATTGGAAACTAGGGCAGACTTCTTGCAGGCTTCCTTCCTTCCTCTTGCACTGGAAAAACTTATCAAGTTAGTGAACTACTATATTTTCTATGCTTCATTTGAACTGGCACAGCCTGTGCCTGTCTCCACAATAAAAAAACTGTTGAACTGCTACATCATCTTAAATCCAATTTTCCTTTCAGGTTTGCATCTGAAGGAACTGAGTCATGTCTCCAGATTCTCAGAGCTTGCTGAAGTTTGCCACTCTGCAGCTCACTGATTTTCATGTTTTCCTCTTTCTCCCTCTGAACCTCTGGTCAATGTCCCCATTTCAGTCACCCTTTCTGAGCCACCTCCCACTTTTGTCCTGTGGTGCCTCCTTGCCTGTGATGCCTTTAGGGATCTCTCTCAGCTGCCCTTCTTGCATCAAAGCCTGCTGGAATATGAGAAGGATGTGCTGGACATCATGTCCTGCTGTACTCCTTCCCCAAGTGTCTATTGCAAAAAAAAAATCACTTTACCAGCAGGCTTTGTGGTTGGAATCTCTGCAGCACTCACCTGTTGGAATGCAAGCCCCTCACAGCACAGGCCCAGGGAAATCCAGGCACAGGGATTGAACTGAAACCCCTGGAGAAACTGAGATAGATGAAGCCACAAAGTGAAATAGAAATATAGATTTAGAATACAGATTTTTAGCTTTTAGTAGAAACTTATACTAAGTGCCTTGAGTGTCTAAAAAGCTGCAGCAGAGGCTTTTTTGCCCTTAGGCACAATTCTACCATAGCAGTGGTATTTCCATAAGGTTGTCCTGCCCCAAACAAAATGTAAACTCTCACCCACCACAGGGCACCCACCAAGGGCAGGTACTTGAGGGAAGGTTTGCGAGGTTTTCCAAGGAAAACTCTCCACTGCAATGTGGCTGTAGTGACAGCAGCAGTGCTCATTTTACAGCCTGTTCTGCTGGGACACACGAGCTTTAATGAAACTTGTCCACTGCTGCAGCTTTCTGGTGCTGCCATTTATTTGTCAGTTTTGTTATTTCTAACATTTCATCTCAATCTTCCTCTCTTGATAGCCCCATAAATGAAACTCAAATATTAATTACTGTGTCACAGAGACCCTTCACAGGGCTGCTGGGTGCCCCAGCACTCAACAAGGGCATGATCATGAAGGTGAGCAAGGACAGAATCAGGGTACATTGCTATGATGTCCCACAGCACACGGCAGCAGCCTTCAAACAACAAATGCAGATGTCACTGATGTGCCCTGGATCCTCATCACTGCTCCTCTCCACACCAAGCACATCTCAGTGTCCTTCAGCACGTGCAAGAGTCTGAACACAGATCATGGACAGTCTCTTCCAGCATCTCCAAAGTCCTCATGTGGCTTAAACAACAGCCTCAGCATAAGAAGGGCAGGGATCTGTTGGAATGAGTCCAGAAGAGGCAAAAAGATGCTCGAAGGGATGGAACCAGGCTGGGAGAGCTGGGAGTGCTCACCTGGAGAAGAGAAGGCTCCAGGGAGACCTCAGATCACCTTCCAGTGCCTGAAGGGGCTCCAAGAGAGCTGGAATGGGAGTTGGAACAAGGGATGGAGGGACAGGATAAGGGGGAATGGCGTTACACTGCCAGAGGGCAGGGATGGATGGGATATGAGGAAGAAATTCTTCCCTGGGAGAGTGGGGAGGCCCTGGCACAGGATCCTCAGAGAAGCTGTGGCTGCCCCATCCCTGGCCGTGCCCAAGGCCAGGCTGGATGGGGCTTGGAGCAGCCTGGGATAGTGGAAGGTGTCCCTGCCCATGGCAGGGGCTGGAACTGGACGGACTTCAAGGTCCTTTCCAACCCAAAGCATTCTGTGAGGCTGTGATTGAAGAGGTGTCCCTGTCACAGGTAAAGGATTGTCCACACCAAAATCCCCTCCTGTGACAGACCCTGCAATTTCCTGCTCCCTTCCTTTCACAACCACAGCTTTTACCAAGCACATCTGCCACAGCACATGGCTCACACTGATGTTCTCTCACCAGTGCACAACTCAAATATTTAAAAACCTAAGGACTGTAAAAAATCTTCATGTCCAGATGAAATATGAAAGTCATATTTTGAGAGGGGCATATTAATTCTTAAGGGATGAATCTTGCTTTCCTACCAAGACAATTTTAGGTTGTATTTTTCAGAGTTTAAGAATTGCCAGAGAGGCAGAGTAGCACACAAAAGTGATCTGGAATTCAGCTCAGGACCCCACAAAAGCACCTCTTGACAGGGTACATTTCCCCTCTGATCCAACATGGACCAGCTCTGCCCAGCTGCTTCTAAGGAAGCTGTCCAAGGGACCAAGGACCAAGGACTGGGACTAAGGCTCCCCTTCACCACACCAAATCCAGCTATTTTTGTTTGGTGGGTGTTTTTTTAATGCTATTTTTGCTTGTTTAAGCATTTTTCAAAATTAATTCTTAACTTAAATGCCTGTGAGAGAGGATTAAAAACAACAACCAACCAACCTTTGTGCAATTTCATAGTGTTTTTAAATGAACTTTTAAGGACAGTGTGATGCATTGGTAAAACACACTTGTATGTACAACACCTATGCATTTCCTTACAGGTAGGATTTAAATTGGCCACCAACACTTTAATCATTATTAAACACCCTTAGAAGAAAAGATAAAAAGTATTCTGTGGCTGTCCCAAGCTGATTTTTTTAAAAAACACACTATTTCTGAACATCACTTTGTATGTTCAACTGTTTATAACATTAAAAATTTAAGACCTGAAGAGTTCAAGGAGTGCAAAAAAAAAGAAGAAACAGAATGTTCCAGGTCAATGATGACAACTCAGAGGGACATCAATGGGTTCCCATCAGTTCTCAAGCAATAACCACTGTCACCACACAGCAGAGCTGACAGAGGGGGTCCCCAAACTTAAGAGAGGCTCTTGTAACAACAAATGTTTCTACCACCACACTCAATCTACACTATCACTTGACACAGGAATGCTCAAATTTGCTCTGCATATATATTCATGCCAAGCAGATGAAGAGAATCACATTTGTAGTGATGAATGAAATGACTGGAGGCACATTTGTCGTGTTCTGTGTCACTGGTGACATGTTCATCTATCAGGTTTTCAACAGAAGCAACCACCTTTCCATCATGAGATATCTTA
The DNA here is from genome assembly GCA_013399945.1 of Ploceus nigricollis. NCBI lineage: Eukaryota > Metazoa > Chordata > Aves > Passeriformes > Ploceidae > Ploceus > Ploceus nigricollis. Next base: position 638,419 of record VXBC01007982.1, read on the forward strand.
TTATAGACCCCAGCTAAAGCAACCACAACAATTAACAGCCTGTTTGGCACATTTATCTCTACAAGTGGGCCACGAAGTCAAAACGAGCAGGGAGAAAAGGATGAATCCTAAGGAAAACCAGTGGCACTTGTGAAGGTGATGGTAAGAGGTCAGACTTGAGAAACTTTCAGCCTGATGATCCCTTTTTTAAGCAACAGGGCTGTGTGTGTGTAACCCCTTTTAAGAAGATCTAAGTGCACATTAATAACCCAGTTTTTTGTGCACAGAAGTGTAAAAATAAATATTAATCTCACTCCAAACACACCATTTGCTTTAGGAAATGAGAAGTCACCAACTATCAGCGGCAGACAAGGATGGACAACTACCAGGACTGCACCACAAGGCTCCACGCTGAGAAAAGAACCCCACGTGTTTCAGCAGCTTCTGAAGCAGCTTTTCTGAAACACTTCAGAGCACAGGACTGCCAAAAGCTTTTACTCATTGAACTTTAAGTGGAGCACTGCTAGTAGATGGCCCAGTGTCCTACATTTTTTGGTACTAGTCAATAAAGGAGCTGAAGAGAATATACCACTCATGGAAAGCCAGAAGAGGAACAACCACCATCTGTTCCACGTGGAATCATGTTTTAAAGGCAAAGTCCTGTGAAGCATAAAGAATAAAAGAAAGGTTGTGTGGTTTAAGTTTGTCTTTCTTCTGCCTAATACAATTCCTATTAAACTTGGGCTATAAAGGGAGCCAAACTCATGAAGGAACAGATGAGGCTGCAGCAGGTTGTCCCATCACAGAATTGCTGAAGCACAGAATCATTTAGTTTGGAAAAGACCTCCAAGATCAATGAGTTCAAACACTAACCCAGCACTGCCAAGCCTACCACTAAACCTTGTCCCCAAGGGCCACATCTACACCTTTTTTAAATCCCTCCAGGGGTGGTGGCTCCACCACTGCCCTGAGCAGCCTGTTCCAATGCCTGATAACCCCTTTGGAGAAGAAATTTTTCCTGATATCCAATTTCAACCTTCCCTGGTGCAGCCTGAGGTCATTTCTTTTGATTCTGTCACTTGATCCCTGGGAGAACAGCTTGATCCCTACCCTGCTACACCCTCCTTTCAGGCAGTCACAGAGGAGAAGCTGGTCCTCCCCTGAACCTCCTTTTCTCCAGGCTGAGCCCCCCCAGCTGCTCCAGACCCATTCCCAGCTCCATTCCCTTTTCTGGACACACTCCAGCCCCTCAAAGTGTTTCTTGTATCAAGGGACCCAAAACTGAACACAGGATTTGAGGTGCAGCATCCCACTAAAAAGAAGTTTTCTGTACACACAAGTCTCTGTTCCATTCAGGTGAAGTGCTTAACTCCACGGATGCAACACACATGGATTAGCTGCTGGGTTTGTTTGCTTCACGAGGCTCCCATTGACAGCAGTTTTGCTGAAAATGAGAGCAGAGTGAGTGCACAGAATGATTTCCAGTAACATGGCAAAAATACACTGTCAAAGATTAACTTCTTGCCTCCAAAAGCAAAGAGTCCTTTAACTGGTAATCTGCCAAACTGCAGTTATTAGAGGGAACTTGATTAATCCATATCAGAGACACAGAGCACAATCTATTATAAAATATACTGAATAGTGCTGATAAATCAGAGAATACTTTTCCCCAAATGATACAAAACCTGGCTGCATGGATTCATTTGGTACTAGAAGTCCATGTTTTGAAACATTTGGCAAAAATGGACAAATAATCCACCTCCACAAACATGAGTTTTACTGTAGATGCTTCAGTTTGGGCCTTGCTATCCTATAACACAGAGACCCTAATCCACTTTCAGAGATTTTTTTGGCTGTTTGTTGTTTTTTTTCACTTCTCTTGACTAAACTGCGAGACTATGCCCTGCCTTCCCTTGCCATTTCACTGCACGAGAATAAAGACTGTGTCTTATTATGCAGCTTAATGATATGTTAATCTTAAAGCAAAACACTGAAGGGAAGCACTAATACTCTCCCCAAACAAACAAACAATCAGAGAATGTGCTGTTGAGTGTAACAGAGCTGTTTGCCCAAATAATGTGAGAAACCCAAGCAGTAATTAACACAAATTGTTTTATTTGAGAGAATTAACAGAATATAAGCAACCTGCTATCATGATGCAGTTTGGACTTGGCTTCTTATGGACTAGCTGGTGTTACAGCAATAAAACAAAGGGCACTGCAAAATGTAAAGCTGAAGCTAAAAAAAAGGAGATGTCAGAATTTTATTGGGAGATACAAAGAGAATTTTATATCTTTTTTTCTTTGAAGACAGGATTCACAGGGATTTATAAAATGAGGTACAGATTTTCTATAGGGCTATATAGCCTCTGATTTTTCTGAATCTTCTGCACTGAAAAATAATGTTCATGGTATTCTGATCAAATGCTAATAATAATTATTATTATTAAAATTCTTCTTGAGGCTGTGAGAACAGCCTATGTATGAAGCATGATGTTAGTTTACCTCTGCAGGTCCTGTGGTAAAATAAGACCACAGGGTCTTATTGGTGAAAAGTAGTATCTAGAATATTGTTGTCCTACATGTCTTAGGAAAGTCAAGCAGCAGGAAAATTATCCTACCCACAAAAGTTAAAAAAAANAAAGAGCCCCCAGAACTAATGCCACAAAAAAATTCACTACTTAGTCTCAATAGTTAATTTTCTGTAACCTGAGAAGGAAGATGTGACTGGCAGCTTCAGCAAATAAGGACAGAATGGGAGAAATGTAGAAAATGCCCCCCAAACCCAAAGCACCAAGGTCTTCTATGCTGCCATTCCCTCAAAACCCAACCTTCTCTATGTGAAGCCCCCACAGATACCACCTTACAGCATAATCTCAAATTTTACTTTAAATTGTTATACATTTAGGAAAAAAAAACCCCAACCACCATTAAAAAAATGGAAAAAGTTGTCAGATACAAATTTATTTAGAAGCAACCCATCATTTAAGCTTCTTCACTGAGCTGTTTATGGATCATCATCTCATTTCTGGAGGAGGCCATAACCACCTTGTGCCATTAAAGTCCTCACTCCAATTTTCTGTAGAGCAGGAACACTTTTGCCCAAAGCCTCCTCACATTCACTCTACACTGTGTAAGAGCCATTCTCACACTTACTGAAATTATAAAGACCCAGATTCCGTGTGCTTTACAGAAAATGTTATCAAAGTGCCACACAAAATTGCTGCAGGATATTAAGAACTGCTGAATTTTAAAGCAGAGAACGTAGAATGTCAGAGGTAAAGAATGTTATCTAAATTTTGAATCCAAATTTCAGCTGAATTCAAGAATGAGGATGAATATACACTGCTCCTTTTTCTGGATATGTCATTGGGCAAATAAGTTGATAGTTGAACAGTTTGTATTTTTCTGGAACACTCAGTAACTTGGGTAGAGTGTCTCAAGAACCAGCACATTAAATCTTTATCAGAAAAGGGTTGGAAAAGAGGAACATCCCTTTCAAAAGAAGTGGCTTAATTCTGAGGGGGTTTTGACATGTAGTATGACTTAGCTCAAAGTGGGATTTTTATTTACTCTAGAAAACTGTGCATGCACAATAGGGCAGCTACTTCCAACAGATAATTATACTATACCAAAAAATGGCTTAGATGAGAGCATAACAAAATTGTTATTATTTTTTTAAGGAAGAATCTATAGCCACAGTGTTTTCAGGAAATAAATACAACCAAGGCAAGTGTGAGGACAGAATGAAGCACTGGCTTTAAACTGAAAATCACCACAAACACTGTGGAAGAGAATGATCTTTGCAGATGAATTATATTTAAGTAGACACAGAACTGCCTGAGTAAGAAGGAAACACTGGACAAAGAAACATTTTATTAGTCCTTTGCACATCTAGGTTAACATTTTAAGCAGATACAGGCTCTGAGGAGGTTATGGAGAACATGGACTGAGATTAATGGAGCTACAGACACAGGAGCAGTACAAGAGGCAACAGATCCTAGTTACAGCAGGATAAATTTCCCCTAAATATTAATAATTACTGTGGTCAAACACTCAAATAGGGTTCCAGACAGGCTGTGAAATCTCCATCCTCGGAGATGCTCCAAATGTGACTGGAAAATGCTCAGAGCATCCTCAGCTCTGCTTTGAACAAGGACCTCCAGAAGTCCCTTCCAACCTGAATTCCTGGACAGTGCCATGAGCCTGGAACCTCCTCTCACAGTAACCAACCCAAAGGCAGGCAACAGGTATTTACCTGCAGCTGTTCCATGTGCATACAGGAGTACAAACTAACCCTCAGCTCCTCAAAGAATTATACACAAGTATTTATAATGGCTGAAATAACATTAATGGGTTAAAAACCCCACTGCTTTTAAAAAAATCCCTCTCTAACATTAGTCTGCCAGTCTTGTATGAACAATAAGCCTCTTCTTTTAAATTCTTTTCTGCAGCAGAAAATTAAAGCTTAGTATTTTTATCTTGAAAACCTATACTGCCAAGGAAGAAAAATCTTAAAAGGGCTTGTGTGACACCTAAAAGGTGACTTTTTTTTTTTTTAACTGACATTTACATCACATTGAATTCCTTAAAAGCTTTCCTCCATCTTTCTCTTAGTTACCTTGCTCTCCTTTTTCTCAGTTTTCTATTTACTGTAGAAATACTGGCTTATCTTCTTTTTCTAGATCCTAACATTTCAGACATCCTCATTCCCTTAAATTACTTTCTGGGACATTAACAGCAGAGGTAGAGAAAGCAATCTCACAGTCTGCCAGTGGAAATAAAATACCACCTTGCTGATCACTGATCACAGAAAAAGGGTGGACAGTGTTAGAGTTTCACTATCTGCTAAATGCCCCGTAAATATTTCCTAAATTGCAAACTTTGATCATGAATCTCACCCTGCCAAACTCCAGCAGTGAGCCAAATTTTATCCTTAGTGCCACACACCATCCCCACTAAAATCAGACCACTGAGCTCACAGCTGAGTCTGCAGAATGATTTAATCTGGTCCTAAGGGAGAATTTCAGGGCAGGAGTTTAAAGTTGGCTGTAAATTCAATCCCCTCCCAACCCAAAACACAAATACTTGTGTTAATGCCTCCCCTTGAACCAGAGCTGAGCTCACACAAAGTGCTGTACAGGGGCCAAGGCACAAATACCTGCAGGATGAGACAAGATTCCAAAATATCACAGCTCTAAGTTCACGAGAGGAGAAGGGTGGGTATGAGGGAGACAGAAGCCATGGGAACAGCTCTGCCAAGGATTCCCCATTGCTGCATCTTTCTCTCCACTGACAAGAGCACCTTGAAGGCCAAAATCACCGAAAATCCAATGAAATTCATTAAAACAATATAAAGTCTTAGTTCTAAACAGCTCTGAAAATTTCATTTTACTGTGAGTGCAGCAAATGTATGCTTCCTGAATACATTAAAATAGAAATACACCACAGAATAGGACAGTATAGAATTCTTCTAGTGGGATGTAGGCTTTGGACTTTTTTTTTCCATTAGCAGCTTCCTGGACTATCAAAATTTATGGAAGATAAATCCAGTCAGAATCCAGTGTTTATGTGATCTCTTCCCTCACTTCACAACAGCATCCCATTTCTCTCTACAGCCAGTGTTAAGTCATTATCTCAGATAAATCCCTCTCCCTTTTCAGACCTGAGTATTGATTTCCTTTGGATGCATGGGAAAAAGAGCAGGAAATGCTCTTCCTTCAAAAAAGCAGGAAATGAAAAATTTCTAACAAAGACTTTTCCTGAATAATCATGCAAAGCATCCCGATCTTGCAAAAATAATTTAATTCAGAAACAGGCAATTAAGACAGGATTTCACAGCAATGCTGAAGGATAAATATAAAAAAAAAGTTGGTGGTACTCACTCAGGAAGGCAGCTGACAAAATCCATCAGAGGAAGAATTAGGAAAGGTGATATTTTATCTAATTCACTTGCAGCTTTTTGCAATGGGTGATTTGCTACCATCCTATAGAAACAGTGAAAACCATCCAAAAGGCCCCTGGAATAATGCAGCCTTTCCATAAGCCTCTATATTGTTCTCCTGGCTGTGTTACAGACACAAGAAGTTTCTCTACAGTGGCAAAACAACAAGCCCCTGCTGATGCTGGGTTCAGGTTTGCTTCCATGGAGTAGAGCGACAGGACTTCGCTGTGACATGAAACTTCCGCAAACCTCAATTTAAATACTCTGCCTTGAGCTCATCCGTGAGCAAACCACACAATTCTTGCCGGCAGCAAGGAGAGCTTTTAAATCTCTTCCATTTTTACTGAATTACTGGTTAAATTCACCCAGGTGTTGGAGGTTTGGCAGCACTGATGGGCTTGCAGCACGCTGAAGCATCGCGTTACCTAACGCTGCTCCCAACGCGGGGTTTCAAAATCTTGAAGTTCATTTTAACAACCACCCCCAAGGCTGCTAAACTTAGAGGAGCAGAACACCACCACCAACCACTGAATTTCTTCTGCCAAGTTTTCCCCTCTTCTTCTCCTCCTGTGAGAGCAGCTAACGGGTGGCACCCTGCAGGTCTGTATCCCTAGTGACACTGCGATGGAGCCAAACCCCAGTGCTGACACAGAGGGTGACAAAGTTGGTGGCAAAGCTGTTCAATTAGGATTTTGAAGTCCATTTAACTTATCTCTGCACAGAAGTCAGTGAAAATCTGTACAGGCTTCTTCACTGCTAATGGAGACCCCAAGATTCAATGGAGACCCCAAGATTCATGTCATTCTACAGCAGACAACTGGGACCAGCTGCATCCTACAATACCTGTGTTTCCTCCACCAACTTTTAAGACAAATCCACTTTATTTATATGCACACAGGACGAAGCCACACTTAAAATTTTTATTACCAAGTATTATTTTATCAAAAAAAAAAAACAAAACACCAAAACCAGAGAGTATTCAAACACATGGAACAAAATGAAAGATGTCCTCACCTCAAATTTTATCAACCAAAAAAGGAAAATTCTGCTGTTCCTGAGCACCTGGTAAGGAACAGGCACAGCAATATTTCCTTTTTTCAGATATGGAAATCGTTCCAGCAACAGTTTGAATACTTGACTGAAAAAGTTCTACCAAATTTTTAAGTACTGCATTATTTAGGATCCCTCCAAGCAAGCCAAATGACTGAACTTAGAACACCAATGATGGCAGAAAGCCTTGTCTGGAAGGCAATTATTGCCAAATTAGGATGATCAGAGATGAGCAGGACACTGCCTCTTTCAGTCACACATCTACAGCTGAGGGACAACACAACATCTGGCTCAGCTTCTCCTGAAAAAGGCTGAAATGGATGGTGAAAACACAGTGGTGTTTGTGAATAAACAGAAAAAAACCCAAACCAAACCAACAAAAAACTCTCCCCAGCAGAGAGGGGAGTTAGTGATGGGCAGGGAGTGCCCTGGGACATCTCCCGGCACCTCCTGGCTCCACACAGGGCAGGAACAATGAGATGTGGTCATCCCAGTAATCAAGAAAAGTGGAATATTTGGCCACTTGGACCAAAAGGCAGCTCATGGTCTAGAGGCACATTGCTATTATTTCCTGTGAGTGTTCCAAGGGCTGCATTTATCCTCTGGGAAGTGCTATAAATAGATGGGATGTTTTCCAGAGGGAAGGGTGTTAGTGGTCACTTTTACCCAAACATTGCCAAAGAAGTATCTTTAGGTCCAGCATCCAAGCCCTCCCTTCAGCTGACAGGTTTTGTTTCTAGAAGAATTAAAAAGTGACTTCTCCAGCAAATACTTGATGGTCTTTCACTAGAAGACAGATCAAGAATTTAACGTGTTCACATTAATTTCTCTTGCTCATTTCTTGTTATTTTTTGCTATTATTTACCATGCAACACAACCAATTACAGAGAAATTAATCCATGCAGACTTTGCAAAGAAAACAACAATTCACAGGTGTTCTAGTTGCTTAGTAAACTTGGAATTTCCTGGGTTTTTTAAACGTGTTTTTGGATACTGGGCCCAAACAGTTACTTTATCACCTGAGGAAAACATTCTGTATCTATTTTTTTTACAGCACAGGACCATCAAACCTCAATCAATGTTTGATTGCTTTGAATTAATAAATAGAAAGCAAAACCCAAAGAGTTTTCAAAGACATCTGCCCGCTGGACTTGGTAGTGATCTCCACAACTGTGACATTTTATCAGCTATTTGAAAATGCAGGATGCAGCTTCCCAGACAATCACAGTTGCTGTACACATATGGTCCTAATTAAAGCAAGAAAAGGAGTTTATTCCTGTACAACACTTCCTAGCAGCAGCAGCAGCAGCCAATCACCTGAGCACTCTGAACGTGTTTTCCACTTGGGATTCTTATGCCTTTGAAACTTGTTATTATTATCCAAAAGAGAAACCTTCACTGACCTTATTAGCAGAAGAGAAGATAAAGCTATTTATTACTTGAAGGCTTTCATACAAGGACCACCTACAGTGGAACTTCAGAAATCATCTTCATAACAAAAACTGCAGTACTTTTTTTTTTTTTT
>VXBC01007982.1:646938-659005 GCA_013399945.1 Ploceus nigricollis
TTAAAGATCAGCATGTATTGGGCTGACAACTACTGGAAAACAGTTTAAAAACAGCACAATAAAGTTTTGTTTTCCCATCTGACTCCACCTGGTATTTTAAGTGGCCAGTAGAAACATTTTACTTCAGCCTTTCACCATCAGGAATAGAAAAAAAAAAATCAAGTTTTTTTTTGTTAATTACTATGTGCATTGTTTGCTGAAAAAATAATGAATTTTTACCTATGAATTTCTAAAATTATTTCAAGTGAATTCCAGCACCCCCTACCCACAGCACAAGGATAAACAAAGCCCAAACTAAACAGATATTAACCTTAACAGGAATTCAGGATAATCTCAGCACATTCTACAATGAGTCAGCTCAGACTTTTTTTACTCTCATCTGTCTTTTAGTGCCCATTAAAAGCATTTCCAAAATAAAACCAGAGTTACTTCTGTGTTTTAGTACAAACAAATGCACACCCTTGTACACCAGCATCCCCCTTTCTCAAGGGGTTGCAGAGTGGTTTGTTCAGGCTGAGTGCCAGGTCACCTTGCTAAAAATTGTACTGCTGTGTCCTCCTGGTCACCACCACAAGGTCACCTTCCACATTTCCAGGAGTAGTTTCATGCTCACAGCTTATATCCCTGCTAATATTACTGGGAATTCTTTCTGTGCTTTATTCTGGTTTCCTTGATTTTATTCTTGGGTGTGGTTTGTGTTGGTTTTTCGCTTTCTTGGATTTGGGAACACAGGTAATTACTTTTTATGTTGCAAAGCCATAATCAATATTTTTAGATTTACAATTTAAGAAGATTGTAGGTGTTATTTGAGGAAAGTTTGGTGACACAAATAATTTTGGGTGATGAGGGAAAGAATCAGAACCATCTGGGGCATCAGAAATTCACCACTGTGGAAACTGTATTTGAACAGAACCACAACTGCACACAGTCAACAAAAAGTTTTGTACTTCAGGGCTTAATCCAGCATATTACACAAAATGAAATGGCAGAGTTTCATTCTATTTAGAACTTTTCCTGAAAGGATACTTAGAAAAATTATAAAGCAAAACCTCCTTCTGATCTCTTCTTTTTAGTTACTAAATGCTACTCTGCATCCCATGGAAATGGCACCTGGCTGAGGGATCCAGGGACACCTGGTCCTTAGGAATCTGCTGAGGTTGTTCCCTGCATCTGGGCCAGGTTTGCTCTGAAAGCTCATTTTTCTCCTTTTAGTATTATTACAGTTTTGTATCATGAGATAGTAACAGTATTTAGCTCTTATGTTTAGGACAAACAAGCGATTGATTTAAAGGTACTGAAAAGAATCAATCACTGCCACAAGTGACATTTTTAAAAACATTCTGCTCACAGAGCTCCCTTGCCTGCCAGAACGATGCTAAACAGGAAATTTATAATGATGTGCAGCAGCACAAGTAAATACAGGCATGAGACCTGAACAGATTCCTATTTCAAAACTGTCAAGTTTGATTTCTAGTTTTGTTCAAATTTTTGTCTTTTCTTCATCATGACATGTTTCCCAAAGGGAAAGTGGAGGCAACTGTAGGGTAACATGTTGAGCACCAACAAATATGAAAGATTTACAGGGAAAAAACCCCAAACTATCATAAGAGTAACACTGAATGCTCTCTGTAGCAATACTAGTTAGCATATAATTAGTGTGTACAATTAGTTATTAGCAACCTTCCCAGTAGAGACAGCAAGAATTTGCTGGAGTGTTTCAGATTTCTTAGAGGGCAGGGAAAAAGAAAAGGCATTTGAATTTCAGGGCCAAGTTTGCATTAAGCTGTCAGTTTTATCATGGTAATCTGGAACAAGAAACATTCATGTATTCAATCCACTCTAAAATTCAGAAGGACACTTCCTGGTTTTTCTTAGGTTTCATTTTCTATCTCCATTAAACTTCACCATACATCCTTCTTTGACATATTTAATCTCAACACAAGAGGGAATCTTCCAGAAAGACAGGAGATCTTGCAATGTGAGGAAAAAGGAAGCCCAAAACTATGCACTCATGATAAACCTGATTAAACAAATCCTGTTAAAATCTCATTCCTTTGTGGATAAGCACAGACCTCTACACAGATGCAAATTGTTTTCCAGTTATGCTGTAAACCCCCTCCTTCTGGGACTTTCCAATTTATGTCAATGTGTAATTAGCAAATGAATTGCTCTGCAGATTGCATTCAGTATTCTTTTCCTTTTCTTTTCTTAATTCCCCAACTAACATAACCTTCCCCCCTTTCTCCACTTCCAAAACTCTCAAAATCATTTTCAACTTGTGGATTCTCAACAAAATCAGCTTTACATCATAAAAAGTAATGAGAACTGGCAGCTGGCCAATAAATGACTTGGCAAAGGTAATCATCTTCCAGCACCCATAACCCAGCACAGGAAAACTGCTGCTGAGTTCAGGATAAATACAAGCACAAACACTTGATGTGTTCAGCTGGTCACTATGTAATGAAATTTTACCCTTCCTGCCTCTACTGCCCCGTCCCTGGAAATGTTCAAGGCCAGGCTGGATGGGGCTTGGAGCAACCTGATCTACTGGAAGGTGTCCCTGCCCATGGCAGGGATTGGAAGTGGATGATGTTTAATGTCCTTTACAATCCAAACCATTCTATGACTGATGACACACAATTCATATGCTGAAACACAATCAGTACCTTTACAATACTGGTTTTCAGTACCTTTAAAAGGTTGCATCAGTTATAACAAATGCAAATTGCTGCCAGTTAATCCTGTTTAGGAACTCCCAGATAAAGAGTTTTGGAAACCATTTCTTCACAGGTTATGCAGGTCACCTGTATGAGGCATGAGCAAATATTTCCTTTAACCCAAATGGGACATCCTGCCTTTCACTCTGAAGCCATGCTGTACCCTGGGAAGAGCCCTGGAGTACTTACTCTATTACTCTGGTTATTTTTTATGCATCTCCTCTCTTTAAACACAGCACAACATCCACTGGAGGTGGTAAAAGACCTTTATCTTCCTAAATTTCAACACACAGAACATTTCTCCTTATGAGACAGCTCCTACACCACCCTGGCCACTTCCCAGGAGACAATGTGTCCCTACAGTATTGTCCAGGGTTCCTCCTCACTGCACCACCTCAGCCCCAAACATCCACTTCAACTTCTCACATCTTTTCCAAAGCTTGGAAAAGATCTCTGAGATAGAGTCCAACCATTAATCCAGCACTGACATACCAGAATTATCCCTGGACACAGCCACCAAACACCTCAGGCCCTGGAGCTTCAACAGCATCAGAGCACAGAGGCAGCTGTTGTAGTCCAGATCTTGTGATGAGAAGATAAAAAGGCAAGAAAGCAAAACAAGGTAAGAGAGAGAATTTTAAAAAACCCCAAAAGTTCAAAGATTAATTCCAAAAATCCCTGTGAAATACATACTTGAAGTGTTTTCTCTGAAATGCTTCACTTTACACTGCATTCATCAAATTGTTAATGTGTATCTTTAACCAATTTTAGTTGAAAGAAGTCCCACAAGCCCATTTGTAAAAATTTTTAAGGGTTCTGTGAAGGCATAATGAGATACTTCATAATTGTACCCTTCTCTCCAGGTGGTAAATGTTAGACCTTTCTTTCTGCTTGGCTGAAGCAAGTATATAAATGATTAAATATTTTCTAGGAATGTGTCACTATTGACCTCTACTCTGCAGAATGGCTCTGACTATCACTAGGAAAAACTGGCAAACCTCACACTGCAAACCAACTTCAAAATCTACACCCACCATTCTGAGCTTTACTGAGGTGGACCTGCTGCAGAAACACCAGGAGGCCACAAAAAAGCTCTGAAAGCTGGAGAACCTCTGGGGTGGAGACAGAGGGTTGGGGGTGCTCACCTGGAGAAGAGAAAGCTCTGGAAGACCTCAGAGCCCCTTCCAGTGCCTGAAGTGCTCCAAGAGAGCTGGAGAGGGACTTGGGAATGACAGGATAAGGGAGAATGGCTTCCCACTGCCAGAGGGCAGGGTTAGATGGAATATTAGGAAGAAATTCTTCCCTGGGATGGTGGGGAGGCCCTGGCACAGGGTTCCCAGAGAAGCTGTGGCTGCCCCTGGATCCCTGGAAGTGTCCAAGGCCAGGCTGGATGGGGCTTGGAGCAGCCTGGGATAGTGGAAGATGTCCTTGCCCATGGCAGGGGCTGGAATTGGATGGATTTTAAGGTTCCTTCCAACCCAAAGCATTCTGTGACCCTGTGAAAGCTTTCCTGTAATGAGATCCCTGGTAACCACATGTACGTGCACTCATGGGTAACGAATGCAAGTATGTAAATATTCAGGCATGAAAATACAAGACAGCTTTTGTGGACAGAAATAAAGCAGCGCTGTCTGCCAATTGTTAAATGCATGCTCAGAATGACTTTGTCTAAAATTTGTATCTTTAAAAAAAATTCTTAACTAACATTGTTTCAAAAACCAGACCTGAATTCTTCTCCACATGTCCACTGTAACAGCATCTTTGTGGCACAATTTCTTTATGGTGATTATGAGGATGGAAATTGATTTATCTACCCCAAAGTGTTCCCAAAGGCAGGAATTCATCCTCAAGAGCTGGAAGCACATCCCTCCCTCTGGCTCCCAGAGGCTAGGGGAGGAGTCCCACACACCAAGGGAACAACCAAGCTTTGCAAATCACCAAATAAACAAGAAAGTTTCAAATTTTACTGCTGATTACAGCAGGTCAGGAAACAGCAAGATTCGTTTTACTGCCAATTCCGCTGGGAATCCTGGAGGACAAGTCAGGAAGCAGAGAGCTGCGGGGGTGGGGGACAGCATGGCAGCGAATAAAAATCAATACTTCGCTTGCTACCAGGAAAATAAGGGTTGCAACAGTGGCAGCAAACAACTGGCCAGCTACTCAGCAGAGAGGACTTGACTTTAAACAATATCAGCAATATGCAAACTGTAACTGTAGGCTGAGGTTCATGAAATATTTGCCTCCTACGAACCTGTTCTGATATTTTAGAAACACTTTAAAAGTTACATATGCATTAGATTTTGACAGATCAGGAATGCATTATTTGGGGCTGCTCCTCTGTACAAAATAGGTCCTGCAGAGTCTTATTTTCCCATCTGCCAGGCTTTAAATATATTAATAAACATTCAGAAGAGACTAACAGTTTCTTGAAAACATAAATAAAGAAAAAATATCTCATTTCAACCCCCAACACCCTTAGAATCCAAGTCTATCATATATTTATTCAGCTTTAACTCGCCATAAATTTTCTAGATAATAGAATTCTCATTTCTAGTGCAGCCAATCACTTGTAATAATTGGGTTCTTCTTTTTACAAATCATACTTTATTATCTTGTACAAAGAAAACAATAAGTGGCACTTTGCAAGTGATCATTTTGATAACAGGCTGAATAAAGCCTACAAGCTTTAGAACAGGACTTTCTCTGCTCATTTGGTTAAAGCTGGTATTTTTACTGCTTGTATCTGTGTTACACAGGAGCAGCTGGCACTGAAAGGACTGAACTGTATAAGACTCTTAGATTTTTTTCCTTGTCTTACAGCAAACATTCCAGAAATACAAAAAAAGGCCAAAATTATACCACAGCAGAGCACGTGGAACATATTTTCACTCAGATCTATTTAGAAGTTACTTATGCTTCCCATATTCATCCCATCCATGTCCATTTTATGCCTCAACCTCTCCAAGTAAAAATAAAGCAAACTCCCTCCAAACTCCAGCAAAAGCAGAATTTACAGAAGATTAACATTTCCAACATGAAACTCTTGAAAGTGTCTGTGATGACACTAAAGCACAAAAGGCTTCTTTCCTCTGTACCTGCCTGCAGCTCTGGGAGTTCAGCAAATAATTTAGACCCAGTGAGATGTTTGAGCTGAGCACTGGAAATAGAGCTTAGATCAGGAACATCCACTAGAACCAACTCATGGAGACCTAGGAGATGTTGCTGAATGTTTCTGGGAGATTTTTCCAGCCAGGTTTCCACTGCTGAGAGGCATGGGATGGTTTACAATCCTCACCAGCAATCCAGATGTGATCTTTATAAACATCTCAACAGGCCTGGCCCGTTGTAGTTGTATCAGCCCTTCTCTTGTTTCAGCTTGGAAGATTCCATCCCTTTCTGGAAATAATTCTGAGCTGGGATAAGGGGACACACAAAACCACCCAAATGGGTGAGCAGAGACCCTCAGACTTCATCAGGGAGCACTCACTGCCCAGGAGTCGTCAGGGCAGGCTGGCAGCCCATCCCAAACACCAAAACTATTCCCCGTCCCCACCACCAGCCTCTCCCTGGGCTCCACAGCCTCCAAAGGCAGGATTTCATACCCTGCTCCAACCCCCAGACAGGCTGGAGCACTCTGGCACCTCTCTGCTCCTTCCTGATCCTACATACATCCACATTCCTCTGCCCTCCCAGCAAGATATATCCCCCAGGCAGGGAGGAGAAAGAGGGATGAGCCACATTTTCCCTTACTGATTCACACAGTGGGCAAAACCTAAGCAAGAATGTAGATAATTAGACCTGTCTTTGCTTTTCCCGTATTTTTTTTAAAGAAAATGTTAGCTCTTGTTGACAGAGAAACTTCACATACAATTGTCTAATTCTCTGTTGGCTGGGCACGAGTAATGGACAAATTCAACCCCTAAGTTATCATTTCCATAGCCAGGATTGCCTGAAACTGGATTTTTAATTGAAAATGTAATACTGAGCCCCAACCACATTAGTCATTGCCAACAACTCAAAATTCAAAAGGTACCAAAAGTGCACTTGTTTACAGAAGGCAGAGATTTTTTAATATATAAGATTTGACATATACATAAAAATTGTGGGATAGATCTAATTTGCAACCATTTTCACATCAGAATGGTAACTTTTACAGGACAGTCAAGCTCATAAATTAAGCATTCCATGATGGGAAAACAAGCTTCCCACAGTCAAACCTATCTATGAGGGCAACAGGAACGTCCTTCGCAACAACGACCAAGTCAGGGAGTTTCATTTCTCTTGGCATTTTGCCTTCTCAGCATTTTAGTTTTTATCCCTTTAAAGAAACACAAATGGACCCGTTATCCAGAGGCTTATTTGGAATGTTCAGCTTAAACTCTGAAAGCTGAAGCGTGGCATCGATCACACCGCATTTTACCGATTATGTCAGAAAATGCTATTTGCATTTCTGAATACTGAATTAACAAAATGTAGGTCAACTTTGTTGGGTTTCTCTTTTTTTTTTAAAGGCACGTTAAACTTCTGAACACTTCAGTTAAATCACCACATTGGAACCAGTATGAATTTCAGGTGAAAACAGGCACTGTGAAGAAATGATCACACTGCAGGTTACAGACTGACTGAATATTTGATATTCAGGCAAATTATCATTCCTATCTGCCAGTGCACTTCTGCCTGTTAACTGCGACCCTAAATCAAATCTTGGGTTACTACAGGTTACTACAGTCTCCCTGGAACATAAAACCTACTGTATGGCTACTCTGGTTTCATATAACAACTATGACATTAGTTAATGATTTAAAATTTTACCCTCTGTGAGCAATTCACATTCCAGTGGACTGCTGGAGTGGTTTCCACATCTTCTGGTTTTTTTTCTTCCCCTTTAAATGCTACTTTAGCGTTAAAATTCTGAAGTCAATATTATAAAAATCTGTTGAGACAATGTCTCAGGATCATTAACATATGTTCAAGTGTTTGAGTACTCTGAATCCTGGTGATGTAATGGCAAAAAAGTACATTCAAAATATTTTCAGCTATATTCAAAATGGTTTTTTATTGAAGACAATTAAAGACACTTATTTTGGCTTTTAACTTGAGATCTTCAGAACTCCTTATTTAAAATTATAATGAGTATTGCTCTCATTGCTGTTTTTTTCCAACTCTATTTGAAAGAAAAGAAGGCAAAAAAGTTTGTGAAAACATCCCCAGAGACTCACTCACACTGTGATTTAAGAAAAACGAATGGTTCAGGTTCCATTGTGAACCTTTTTCATATAATTTATTGCAGAAGACAATTCACATCTGTAGGGACACTAAAACATTCTGTTACTCTAAGTAACTGCAAATAGACACTCAGCTGACAGGAAAATTTTAGAGAAGTCAGGAAAGATGTAGCTGAAGACAGAAAACAAAACACCACACCCTGAAGGAGGTACCTGAAGGACTGGACTGTTTTTTACTACTATTGAACCAGGCACTTGGAAACAGCCAAGAATCTGCATCATTTATGAGGATCAAATTAATGCAGGCAGGTAAAAAAAGGGAAATTCATTTCTTTGGACTGAATGCCTGTTGCCCATCCATGACCACACTCTGAACATGACACTCAGAGCAGCTCTGTCAGCACTGCTCAGTTTTCTATACATTTAACCATACAGATTTTACGTTAGAGGTCTATGAGTAATATGAATTAATAAAAATTTAAAAATAAAATAACCAGTTGATTTTATCTGTACTGACTTATTGAGATCCAGAATTCCACTTTTTCTTCGTACTTTTCATTTATATTTTTCTTAGTTGCTCACATTTACCCCGATAAAACAAACCTCTTTTCACATACTTCGGTCTCCATTTTAGCTTCAAGTTTGTTAATGCTTCTAATTTCCTGAAGTGCCAGATGACCACAATATAAAATATTTCTGCAAAGAACTACTATTTCTGTTACTTAAAAAACTAACAGAGAACTGAATTCTCTGTAAATTTAGTGGCCAAAGTATTTCCAGGCACCTACGTAGAATCTCCAGCTGGCAGAACCTAAGTTCCTATTTCCCAGAACTAATTTAACAACACAAATAAGGACCAAAATCCTCCAGCAGCACCAACACCACAGGCATTTGAGAACATTACAATAATAAAAATAAAATATGATTGTAGCAAACCTTCTATGCTCAGCGTTCATCTTGACAGACAACTAAATCCAGTGCACCACCATGTGGCAACATATTAGGGAATGGTTCACATACCAAGACCTGGTTTTTTCCACCTTCAAAATTTTTTGCTATTTCTTCAAAAATAAATGTTAACAAATCCTTCTTAGTGTTTAAAAGATCCCCCTTAACAAGTTGCCACAGCTTCACTCATCTCAAAGGCTATTTTTTAATACACCTGGACTAGCAAAAAAATGCTTGAGCATTTTTATTTGTAAAACACAGTATTTACCTAAAAACATAACTGCCCCAGGACCAGAGAACAAGCTCTGCTTCTTGCCAACCTCGCTCTTTCATACAGGAGAAATCTGGCAAAAGCCTGTACTGCACATCGAATTCCTTTTAAAACATAAATACATTTTAAAAAAAATTAAATCAAGCTAAATGCTGGTCTCACATTTGATTAAAAGCTTAGAAACAATCTTGGGAAAAAAAATCAAAACCTTGAAGGTATGCACATGCATTATTTAGCAGCTGCTCAGTTACTCTGGAACTGCCTCTCTCCCGCTGAACAACAAGAAAATAATTTTTTTTTTTCCACAAGAAACACCAACACAAGGTCTCAACAGCCCTAAGAAAACCCTGATTCCCAAAGCCACCACATGCCACTTAGTACCCTGGAATTTACTTCTGCAGCCAAATGCTAAACTCAGAGAAAAAAACCCCAGCTTTTCATTAAACTGAACAGCCCTGCCTCACACAGCACAGTGCTGCTGTATTTCACCTTATCACAAAATTCCAGAATTCAGCCTCAGCTGATTCTGGATTTCATGAAACAGAGACTTAATTCATCATGCCTTAACATATTTGTGAGCCATTTTGTACCAATACACTGAACCAGCAGCAAAGACTCAGCACAGCCTCCTGCTAGGAGCTTTATCTGGACTCCCCATCTCCGCTCAGGGCTCTTTCACTCTCGAAGCTCACCGGACCTAAAGGCTCTGCTAAAACCGCTCTGAAATCTGACAGAAATTTGGGCGAGCAGGGAGGCAGGCAGAGCAACGGGTTCCCACAAGCTCCGTACCTCCAGCACTAGGAAAACCTGTAGTGGAAAAGGTTGGAGCAAGCAGCTCTCTCCTTCCAGAGCCCAGGACGGACAGACCCGCTGTTCTCCTGCTGCAAAAGTTGCTCTGGAGCGATGTGAAAGTCTTACCACAGAGCTCATCGTCAATCTAACCACGTTAAAAAAAAAAAAACACACCCCAAAAGCCGAAAAATATGGTAATTCACCTCCTGCTTGAAGATGACTCTGGAGTTTCCTCATCTCCAACTCCAGGTCCCCTCCTTCCCCTCTCCCCCAGCCCAGCCCTGCTAACACGACGCCTGAAAAGCTCTTTCTCTGCAAGGAAGACCATCACGATTTTCTGCCAAAGACAAACCAATAGCAAGAACACAATGCACATTATGCAAGTTACTGCAGAGTTATGCAAGTTAGATGCATATTTTCACTCGCTCTGCCGAGGACTCCGAAGCCACTTGTTTGATGTGGATGCCTACTCTTATTCCGAGCTGTCAAACCTTCCTCTGCTTGTCTCAACTGGCTTTTTTACACTAAAATCTCAAGCTGTTGCTACGGATATTAACGAAGCCCTTCCATTACATACAATAATCTAGGCCATTAAAGCCACAACATCTGAGCACACTATCACACATGTCTACCCCAAACCAGGTCTTAGGAGACGTGGTAGGCAGAGCACAGGACCTTATTTACTGTAGATACCCCACGCTCCACATTGCCAAAACAGAGGAAAGCATCAAAAATCTCTTGATCCAAACCAGGCCTCGTGGTGGAAGTACCACCTCACAAGCAAAAGGAATTAGAGAGTTACATAAACACTCCTATGCTGAAAAGAAATAATTTTTTGTTCAAACACCCCCCAAACCTGATGGTTTGGGGTTTTTTTTAATCTACTTCCATACTTCTGCAGTCAGCACTAGTGAAGCAAGAAGACACAGATTTCACACATGGCCTTATAGTCAAAAGTACCTGGGAGCAACTTCTCCAACAATATAGGAGCCCTCACTATTTCCAAGATGACCCACACAAAAATGCAAGCTTTTTGGGCACTAAATCCATCAATTTCAGGGGGAGAGCTATCAATCTACCATTTTAGACGACTGCTCAGAGATCTGACCATACCTACCAAGGAACATGGAGACTTAACTCTTTATTTTTAATTTCTGCCCTTTCTCCCTTATTTACCAGCACTGCCTGCAACAAACCATAGAAGTGACATCCAAGTAACTTCCCAAAGCCAAGAACAAGCCCCCAGAACCTGAGCCCTCCTGCTCACCCACCAGACACAAGAACACAACCACTTACAGCCCCAAGAGTGCTCCAAGCTTCTGAAAGCAAACAAGGTTAAGGGCACTCGTCAACATCCAGACTTTTGAGGGAAGAGGCTCCTTCGGCCAGGCTGGATTCATCTCATTTGGGAGTAAAACCCAATCCAAGTGTGATGCCTTACGCAAGCAACAACTATTTATCTAAGGAGTTAAATAGAGCCTGCTTTTACAAGCAGCCTGTGTCTCTTTTTGAGAAGCACAAGTAATCTCCAAAAAAACTGAAAGCTGCACAGATTCTGAAATGGGAGGCAGGGAGGAATATATGAAAGAAATCTGGTTAAAAAAAAAAAAAGGAGAGCAGAAAAGAATTTAAAATCTTTACAGCGGATATTTCAAAACCTTCCAACACACCCAGCACAGGTATCCCTTCCCTGAAGCAGGGCACTAACTGCACAGGGACCACCTTATAAAGTTACCTCCCCAAACCTCAGGGGACAAGAGCATTTTTTTTAAGTGACTGATGAAATTCGGTATTTAAACACTTTTAACAAGTTCTCAGCTGTATCCAGTAAGCAGTTTCAGAGATCCTTCACACAAATACCTTCATCCCACGAAAAAAAAACAACAACCAGCCCAAACCCAACAAGCTCTCCTCTATTCCCAGCAGCCTAGAGAGGATTATACGGCCACTGAAGAATGAGAGTTGTTACTACGTGCATTTTAAAACAGAGGGGGGAAAAAAATAATGGGAAAAGACAGAAAGCAGCTCACCTTTATCCTGAGTGCAGGACAGGATCTCCTCCTCTTTGGGGTTAGTCACCTGGGTGATAATGGACGGGTTGTCCATGGAAACAG
>VXBC01007982.1:661420-742071 GCA_013399945.1 Ploceus nigricollis
TGTAACCTTGCTACACTAAAGATAGGTATAATTTTATAATTAATTAAATAAATGGGGAAAATCTTTCTGCAGCCAGCATAGACCCAGGCAACATGAATTTTAGTAATATTGGTTACAATTATCTTCTTTTTGCACTAAAAGAGGAAACTACTGACCATTTGCATTAACAAAATATTTATAAATAAATATTTATATATAAANTCAGCTGCCAAGTTGGGTTGCAGAAATGACCATTGTGTTTAATTCCAGCAATTTAAGCAGCTGTTTTTGTTGCAGCTCTTCCTGGCTGTGAAAGAAGGCTGTGGGCCCAGCCTTGAGAAATTTCTGCTCTGCAGCAGTGCCACATCCAGTTTCTGGAGAAAATTACTTAACAGCTCAGGGGCCTTGTTTCATTCCTGCAGTCAACAGATTTAAACATTTTGCTGCGAGCCTTCAAATCACTGCGTTTTTTACAATGTAGAAAACGTCATTCCAAATCTACCTGTGCTTTCTGTCTCCAAAACTAACACTCCCTACAGAGCAGCACAGGCAGAGATACCTGTATTGCAGGTTTCTGGGACTTGTATTTTAGGTTTTCCTGTCCTACTCTTATGACAAACACTTGCACAGGGAGTGAGCGCAATGCCACTGCTTGCATTGCATCCAACTGTGCAAGTTCCAACCTGCTCCTCGGCTTTGGCTTTGGCTTCTCCAGACAAGAGTCTTGCAGTTACAAACAGTCCCTCACAGGCTGGATCAGGCACAGAGGAACAGGAGTTGGTACATGTTGGCTGGTGGAATTAGCCCTGCTGCCTGTGAAGGCTGGGAGCTGCTGCTCCTGAGCTATTATGCAGCTTTATCACAGCTCTGGTTATGTTGCAACCCTGCAAGTGCTTGATCTTTTACCCGCCCAGGCACTGCAGGCATTTTTAATTATCTGAGGGTTAATTTGCATAGGAGCTTTTGCTGAAACAATAAATTCATACCTCTCTTATTATCTGGTATGAGTTTCTGTATCAATATTTATATTTGGGTAAAACCAAAGAAGCTTCCTGCTACCATTAAGACAAAAGAATTGCTTCAGAGCAAGTTCAGGAGTCAGCCAGCACTAAGAACACCTTCCATTTCTTTGCAGGGAAAGGGAAATTGTAATGTGTGGTGGGAGAACAAGCATTCCAATGCCTCTTTTCTATGCAGAGATGAGGAGACAGAAACATCTTGTCTGATGAAAAGCACGTTTTGCAAGGCTTGACAAATACAATGTTCACCTCAAGCCAATGTGGTCTGTGTGATTTTAATGCTGGTAAGATTGTTTCTGCAACTCATGTGGTAAAACTCCAGTCCAACAGCTCACTGAGTGTTCATCTTCGTCAGGAATTTGGTATTTGCTTCAGTTTAGAGGGGGAACTGCTGTTTGTGGTGATATAAAAGGGGGAAGTAGGGTGAGAGGATGTGCCAGGAGGGGCTGTCTCTCCCCGTGCTTGTCCCTTTGCTGCTGCCATGCAGCTCCCTCACCCCTCCAGCCTAAGGTGGAAAGCAAGAAAGCAGGATAGTGACAGCACACAAGGAGCTGTAGAAAGTCCATACTCTTGCAGGGCAGCGAGAAGCAGAATGGAAGCTGAGGAAGTGCAGCTGTTCTTGTCCCGGCAGCACTGCTGTAACGTCGGAAACAGGTCCCTTCCCCTGGCCGTGGGATCAGCCTCTCCCACTCCCACCACTCCCATTCCTGTGCCAGTTACGGGATAGATGTTACAAAATCAAGAGCAATCCATGTTGTATCCTTTCTGGTTTTACTTTAGGTTTTACTTTACTTCTGGTTTTACTGTACACTCTGAAGTGTGTACAGTATCTTCTGTCTATGTTTCTTTGTGTGCTACATGAGCTAAATCCTAAATAATCCCATGGAACAAGGGAATGGTTTCATCTCCCTGTCACAGATCAGAGGTGGAGGTACAGACAAAGCAATACTTAGCAGGGAATTGCAACACCAGCTAATAGGAGATCCAGGTTTTCATCATCATGATTTCTGACATTTGTCCTTGCTACTAAAATGTGTCCCTCTCTCAATGCCACAGGATGTTTTATAATGGGGGGGAGAGGGGGGATGTTTTTAGCAGAACTGTTCTACATTAAAAGGAAGCATTTATTTTCATTGGTATCAGCTCTGTGAAGTCTTGACCCTGGGCCCACAATGGGAGTTTTATCCTTGACTTTAATGGGAGAACAATCAAGGTCTCATGATATTACATCCTAAAGAAAGGAAAATACTGTAGTTTGTATCAATAAGATAAATGTCTCATACTTAGTGTAAGCTGCTATATTCTTGCAATAAATGGTTTATTAGATTGATTAAATGTCTTAACTTCACCTCAGCTATTAATCACTTTTGGCAGCTGTTTACTGCTTTGTATACTTTGAAGTAATGGACATTATTCCTTAATTATCTCATTGCAGCTCAGTCATTGTTTCCTAAATAGTGCCATTAGAATGGTAAATTGCAACAGTAAACCAGTGTCAATAGGAAGTTATGAAGTTCCCATTTTATGATGCATTCATAAAGTTAACTCAATCTACTCAAAATGTGGCTGTGATTTCCACACAGTGACCTATTTGCTATGACAGAAGAGATTCTGATGAGAAAACAGTTGAGCTTTAAGTGTGCTGGGACTCTGCTTTTGCCCAAGTAAAACACAGCATATTCCCTGTTGGAATATATGTGCATATCAGAATTTATTAAACTAGTGCTTGTTTGATCACTTTTGGTTTCACTGAGTGCTGTGAATTCTGAGGATTTCATGCCTTTGAATACAATGCATTTATTCCTTTAGAAAAAAAATGAGAAAACTCCAAGCAGTGCTGTCATTTAGATGTTACTATTGTCATTCCACAGAAGGATAAGAGAGAACCAAATCAATCAGAAGAAATGGCTGCTTTTAGTTTTATCTCCAGATCTGGCAGCAAGTCATAACGTAGCAGTTGTACAACAATTTCCATTCTGAGTCCCTTTTTCAGTCAACTGTAACTGTCCTGAACTTTAACATTATGAGTTGTCTGTTTCAAGCTGAGTTGTTTGGGTGGAATCAGTATTACTGTCAATCTGAGAAAGAGTCATGAAACTGGCTTTCAAGTACTGTAACAGAAATTGTCTCTCTTCTTTCTCCCTAATAAAGGTTTTCAGGGAAAAAATAACATTGGAAATTATGAGTTCTTGTGACTTTTTTATTCTCCTGGGATTTTTACTGTGCACATGATAGAAAATGTAGTTCCTTACCTTGGGCTAAATTAGTGCTGAAGACAAGGTGAATGGGTTTTTTACTAACATTAACAATTTATGTTTAATCCCAAATTTCTGTAGACTCCTAATCCAGAAGTTTTGATTAAGGAACCCAACTAAGACGAAGCCTGACTGTGCCAGATGTCAGACACCCCCAGGAGAAACGATGCCTGAAAAGTGTTTGACCCAGAGGGAAGCATACATATAATTAAAATGCCTGGCTGTAATTTTGGTTCTGGGTTGAATTCAGCTGGTGACCCACAGCTGGAAGGCTCTGAGGGCTCATCACCAGGTGACCTACAAGTGACATATCCAGTTCTACCTAACTGCAAATGCTACACCTTTGCAAGGCAGCCTGCTATTTCTTTCTTTCTTTTTTTGGCAAGCAACCAAATCATCTTGCAGCCTTGTCAAAGGCTGGTGAAGAGTCCCATTCATGTGCTCATTGCATCTTCTAGTTTATCTGGTCAAGCTTAAACTGTCTCCTGCTGCCCTAAGGTGCTCCTCACCCTTTTAGAGCTGGAGGGGAGCTGCTGCCAGGATTCAGCTGGCAGAAACATTTATAACAAAGCTCTCTTTCAATCAAACCCAGGTGACTGAAGGCAGCAGGTTGAGTTCTTTAGCCCAAATAATTTATCCTAGACTAGATCAGAGATTATTCTGAATCTTTCAAACTCCAGAAGCAATAGCACAGGGCCAAAACCCAACCATTTAGGAGGCAACAGCAACTTCAAGCAGTGCAACTACTTATTTATCTGCAGCCTTAGACCATATTAATGCTACAGAGAGGTGGTGGATGCCCCATCCCTGGAAACATTCAAGGTCAGGTTGGATGAGGCTCTAAGCAACCTGATCTGGTTGAAGGCAGGGGAGTTGGACTAGGTGACTTTTAAAGGTCTTTTCCAGCCCAAACCTTTCCATGATTCTACAACCGTTTGATGTTGGTGAGAGATGAGAGGTGGAACATGTCAACAGTAGCAGGGCTTCACTTTTGATTGTTCTGCTGTTTCACTTGAGCACAAGAGTGGGACAGGATAAAAGATGGCTTTGCTCTTATCTGGTTACCTATTGTGAGCACTCTGTTCTCCACTATCCTGCTGCAGCATTCCTGCCAATACGGCTGTAGAGGCTTGGTTTCCATTTCAGTTTCACTGCTTGTCAGAGAGTTTATCTGTGAAACATATAACAACAGCTAATCTCATGTTATGGTTCCGTGGCTGTTTATAACTCCTATTAATAGCAACCGTGGAAAGCCTGAGAGTGGATTTTATAAGGCACTGGGATAACCAGTTACTGCACATTCCCCTGAGGCTACGTAGCATCAAGTGTAGCAGCTTGTCCTTTCCAGACTAGGTCATGATCATCTTAACTCTGGCATTCCCTATCTTTTGGGGATTTGACTTCATGCATGCTCCTGGTTATTCTTTCTGAGACATGATTCGGAAACAATTGATTTTGCTCTATGATTTATGCTTACAAAAGATTCCAGCTGATTTAAAGGAGTCTCCATAGTTAGGCTCTACCTTGTACACAAGCTCCAGTGAGGATTTCACAGCACTTAAAAGGGATTGACTGGATTTCACTGGAGGGAAATGGGATGGGTCCATGATGCTTTGGTAAGTCTTAGAGGTTAATATTTTTAAATGCTTCTAAATGTCCAGCATTCTCATTCCAACTGCTGGTACCCATTTTTAAAAGTGTGTGTGTTTTATCCCCCAAATGTGGGAAATGTTCTTGTAATACCTGATTCAGTGAGGCATTGACCATTGTCACATGTAAAACAGGACAACAAACACCTTCTTACTGATAGGTACATGATGGGGTTGCTGAGTTAATGAGAGCAATGGTCGATACATGCCACGTTAGTGACACAGTTGTGGTTTCCCATGAGGCACAGCAAACATGGGAAGGTATTTGTCTACCGATTCTGGGGGAACCAGCTGATGAGCTGTGAGAAAGTCCTGGCTTTGTGGAGGATGAAACAGGATAAGAAAGTCATGACAAAGGCCTGAAACAGCCCTCAGCAAGGACTTCAGGTCATCTTGGCACACGGGAGCAGTAATTTATTCCAGGAGTCACTGCTGAAATCATTAGTGTGAGCTATGGAATAAAGCAATAGTATGAATAAAGGCAGTAGAATCTGGCCTAATTGAGAAACAGAAAAGGAGGAGTGAGGAACACGAAAGGTCTTGTAAGTGCAATGTCCTGTCATCTGAGTCAACTGATAGTCATGGTAAGTAGCCATCTAATTTATTTTTTAAAGGACTCCTCACAGGAAAAACCTGCTGACTGTTGGAAAAATAAAGTCAAAACGATTAAGAATTGCAATGAGAAATTCTAGTCACTGCCTAATTCTGTGCCTTTCATTTCAAATTGCATAAATGGTAACTTAGCTTTTGGCCTCATGCCTAGAGAAGCACCTGAGAACACATCATTGCATCATCATCGAGAGTCCATTGGCCTTTTAAAATTATGGGCTGGCTGTGGAAAGTGAAGTGGCTTGGTTGGTTAAGGCTGATAGTAGACCCTACTAGCAGTGAGTGACTACCACAAAACATGCTGGCATGGAAACCACAGGCACTCTTTGAAGCCTTTGGAGCTATGACGCTTCCAACTCGCACCATTCTTCTCATTGAAATTTCATTCACGTGGCTGCTAGTGGAACCTGAGAGTGTCAGGAATGTGAAAGAGCATTTTTCATGATGTGGTGTGGTCTGTGTGGCTGGAAGTAGAGAAATCAGAGTCAAAGTGGGGAAGTTTGAGTGAAGGAAAGAGGACAGATTTATGAAAGGCTGTGAATTCTGTACACAAGCTATGAGGGGAAAGTGTAGATGGAGGAAATGGTAAGGCAGAGGAAAGGAAAATGGACTACAGAAAGAGAAGGAAATAGGAAATCCTTGAAGAAAAACTCCTAAGGAATCTTGACATTTCAATCCTAGTGTCTTTCCCCTCAGAATTTCAAATGTAGGGTGGTCTTCAGCACCCAGTTGCTGGAGAGCTGCAAAGAAACCTGGTGACCTTTGCTGGGAAAAGGCACTTTAGGTATTGGAAAAGCAGAGATGATTTAAAGGAGTTCTGTGGCTGTCCTTGGAAATAGTATTTTTATCTTTTCCAATTGTCTCTTTTGCTGCCAGTGTAAAAGGAATCCAGTTCTGAATGCACCAAGGGCTCCATATAACTTTTCTTTCCTGAATATGTAAAGCAAAACAGGTGCTGCTGCTGACTGGTTTCTGGAGATTCCCAAAGCCAGAGGAACTGGCCACCCACCAATAGTTTGGAGCAATATCTTCCGCTTTGCACTGTAGAATTTGTGTTCCAGTAAAAAGGCCATGAAAAATGTTTCCTGATAAATATCTACAAATAACAGTAGTGTCTAAGCCTCAGGAAGAAGCACTTATGTAGGACGACCAGGATGAAATTGAGCTTAATAAAAATATTTGATTGTGAGATCAAGATAATTCAGTAATCCTGTCAAAACTAGTCTCATTGTGCTGGGTGCTGTACAAAAAGTAGTAGGAAGTGACCCACAGCATAAAGATCTACAGTTTTAAGTGTCAAAGGAAATATAATTTCCTGTGGAAAACTGAAGCATAGAAAGAGTAATTCAACTGCAATTACACAGGGAATTTCTGGCAGGGTTGGGACTACCCAGGCTGCTCCCTCTCCTGTCTGAGGCTCAAGCTACCCTTTAAGAGTGTCGTGGTTTGAGAACCAACCTGGTAAAGGCGCAGGAAGGGCTGTGGTGTGATAAGTTGTGTACCCCTCCTGGAAGACAGGCAGTGTCCATAATTCCTGGTCCCGTCCCCCATCCGTCAGGAAGAGAAGCCCTGTGTGGGTCAGCGGGATGCAGGATGAGCAGACACAAAGGGCTCACGGAGCGTGCACGATGGCCTCACGCAGCCCCAGAGCAATCGCTTGTTAGGAAGGTGCCAAGTGTGAAAACGTAACCCATGCTGGGTCAGTGGGTCAGTGGGAAGCTTTCACTTGTTTATTTTTGGATTCGCCATGCCAGCAGGATCCTGCTGAACTGGGATTCTCACAGAAGCCATTCCCAACCTAAAGCCTGTCCCAAGCCACCAACTTAATGAGTGCCAGAGCTGTCATGCACAGCAAAGACGTGGCTGGAGTGGAAGCAAAGAGGTGCAGCACTCTCAGATGAAGATGTGTGGGCAGCAGGCCTGTCACAGTGTTGAGTGCTCCAGAGACTGATATGCCCTGTTAATTCAATTAATTGCTTCTTCAGCGTGGTTGAGAGATCAGCCTGTGAAGTACAAATATCTCAAGCCAAACAATTTTTTCCTTGTCTGCTATGGGTAAACTGTTCTACACGTGACTGTCTGTCAAGTGTTCAGCTGCAGCACCTGCATTTTGATGTTCCCAGGTGATTTTCTCCAGGCTTCACAGGACAGCTGTCCTACATTTCACTTCCTCTTGGGGCAGTAAATGAAATATTTTCCTTGCATACTTGTGTTACGTTCAGTTGGGGATATATTTGGGGGCAAGTCAAACTGGTATTTAGAGACTGATAGAGCTGGAAAACAGCATGGCAGTGTGTTGGTCCAAGCTTCCCTTGCAAGGCTTTGCCCCTGGCCAGTCATCCAGCAGCTCCATGCAGCAGGAACACTCTCCAACCTATTTGCATGCAGGAGAGGCTTTGAACAGCCTGAATTTTCCCCTTGGCTGAAGGCCCTGTGCAAGATCCTCACACTGTTTCGGTTCTTTATGCATTAGCTTTTACCAGAATAGTTAAATAATTAAGACAGTCCGCTGGCCAATATACTGATAAATGAATTACTTGGGCTTCCATTGGCTGCTATTTATGTGACCATGTGGTTTGTTGTTTGCAAGTATTTAAACAGCTCCAGCTACAAGTGGGACTGGTAGAGTCATGGAGGGGTGGTGCTTTTTGGGAGAGTTGGGTTTTGACCTGGTGGGGAACCCCGAGCTCTCTCCCTGAGGAGGGATTTGTGGCTCAGGGTTTGGGTTTTATTTGCAGGGTGCCTGGGCCAGAGACAAAACCAACAAGCAGCTCTTAGGACACCTGCTTGACCTGTAGTGCTTTGATTTAAGGAAATTAAACTCTACCCCATAGAGAAAGAGCTGAAATCCTGCTGCTTTTGGGAATGTTATTTCAATGTACTTGTTCTGTGAGTTGGCCTGGTAGTTTACAATTCAGAAACCCCGGAGCACTTGTGAATTGTGAGGGAAGTACACTATTCATTATCTGCTGTCAGGCATTCATCATGCCAGCATAAGCTTCAATCCTCTCATCAGGATGCAGAACATTACTTATGACCAGTCACAGGTCATGAATAATGGCTTAACGAAATGAACAGTTCTCCAGCAATTCAGACCCAGGTTTGTTAATCAAAACTATTCAGAGCCAGGTTCTGGCACCCCCTCAAACACTCTGAATAACACCTACCCCCAATGCACCCTCTTTGGTTTTAATTGTGTTTATAGTTTAGCAAACTTTTTTTTTTTTTTTAATCTGGCTGACCTCACCCAACAGACTCACAGAAAAAGCTGAAGTTTGCCTGCACCAAAATAAGTAGTTCTTGTCTCATTTTGCATTAGCACTTGCTGTAGAAAACCACTTTGGCAGTGATGATGAATCTGCATGTCTTTTCCAGATGGGATTTCCATGCTGGTCAGCAGCTAAGCGCTGCCTAAAGCTAAGCACTGACTTAAACATATCTTTTATTCTTTATGTGGGGAAAGTAAGTCGAGTGACATGTTCTTTATGGGACCTCATGCACAGCAATAAAATGGCATGGCCATGTTCATCCATGTGTAGGATTAGGCCCTGTTCTGGTTGGTGTTTCACACCAACAGCAGCTCTCTCTTGTATATTGCCAAACACACTTCAGGCTGCTGCAAAGTGGAATATAGCAGTGTATTTGCAATCCAGTCCCCAAGTATTCCTCTACAAATGTTCAAAGCAGCTGGTAGCTCAAACTCTCTTCCCCAGTCGTAGGAGGCATCTTAATTTTTTTGGAATTCTGAGCTGTGCCAAAGAAGCTGGTACTTCATTTCCAAAATCAGGGATTGATTAAGCTGGAACATTTTTTACATGGGCAGATAGTGATGGGGCAAGGGGAAGTGATTTTAAACTCAAAGAGAACAGGTTTAGATTAAATATTAGGAAGAAATTCTTCTATGGTGAGGCCCTGGCACAGGTTGCCCAGAGAAGTTGTGGGCTCCCCATCACAGGAAGCATTTGAGGCCACGTTGGACTGGTCTTGTGGAAGGTGTCCCTACCCATGGCAGGAGGTTGGAATGAGATGGTCTTTAAGATCCCTTCCCACCCAAACCATTCTATGATTCCATAACTCTATGATTTCATTAATGGAGAGCTTTCTGGGCAGTTGATGTAAGGTAAAGCCATGGAAATATTCAACTGAGTCTTGTATCTCTGATAATCTCTTAGCATTGTAAATCACAGCCTTGGCTGTCACTGCACATATCAGGTTAAGGCCCCCAGGAGTGGTTCCCCAGTGCTGTTTTGGGGTATGGGACTACCAGCACATGTGGAGGTGTAATGATATATCCAGGATCCTCAATGCATTCCTACTCTTCTAATATTCTTGGGATGAAACTCCCCATGAGATCCTCAGGGATGTAGTTAACAACTTCCATTGTGGTCAGACTCCTCTATGTGTTTGAACAGAGCTCTTTATTTTATTTTACATATTCATTTTTGAAATGGTTTCCAGGGCATAATCTTCCATAACCAGTTCTTCTTCCTGAGGATCACATTTTGGGAAACAGCCCCAGCAGTTTCACCCCTGGAATGTATTTCCCCATATGATTAAATGTTGGTCCCTTTGTGTGGGTGAATCAGGGTTCAAAATGAGGAAGAAAAAACCCCCTGGATCCATGTCAGAGGATCTCTCTATCAGCAATGTCTGGTGCAGGGGAGGCAGAGCTTGCTCTGGGTTTTTTTTCCACCAGATTACGTTTTGATGCACTAGCTGCAAAGAGTGGGAAGGGAAGGAGCAGGGAAAAGAGGGAGAAAAAAGAAAAGGCTCTCATCCAGAGAAAAACCAGGAGTGCTTATCTCTCCTTCTCCCTCCTCTGCCTTGCATTCACTGCTGTCAGCTCTTCATCATCTCTTTCTGCCCTCAGGGGTATAAATGTAGGCATCTGTGGGGGAATAACCCAACACAGGATTTCATCTCCTCTTGGAAGTTTTTCAGCAAATTTTCATTTTGGCCATTTCTTTTCTTCAGGCATTGTATGTTCTTTATTTGAGAAAACAGAGGAAAAATGCAACCCAAACAACATTTCAGTTTCTCCAGCAAAGTTTCTATTTTGATTTATTGAAAATTTGTCCAACCAGTTATTTATATTTTATCTGTGAAAGACTCAAAAAATTTCATCCGAAACATATTTCCATGGAAACGTCCATCTTTGATGAGATGTCTTTCCTCAGATGTTTCAGCTGAAGAATTTTGTCAGTTCTGGCAGAAAAAAAACGAGTGGGGGACAGAACAAAGACCAAGCTCCCAGGAAAACATGCAATGCTTCAAGTTAATGGGCTAAAATGTCAGCTGGTAAACTGCCATAAAGCCAGAGAAGTCAACCAGTCGACCCGAGTCAATGGAGCTATGCTAATTTACACAGAGGATCTGGCCTTAGATTTTAATAGAACCAGCCAAGCAAGCTGTTTCTCCACTTACCCATCCTCCTCCCTTTTTAATAAGCTCTCAGTCATACTCGGCCTATCCTTTAATAATTCACCCTTCTCTCTTCATGATCCCTCTTCCCTCTCTGGAGATAATGGGATGGGATTTTCTGCTTGCAGCCCTCACAGAAATATCGTAGACAGGTTAAACTCTGCACAGCTGGCTACTGGCTTCTGACATATCCCTCGTGCCTCTTCCTGGACTCTGATATCCATCTTCTCTTTGGTCTTTGCTTAGCCAGTGCCAACTGACTCCAGTGCAATTTGCCATATATTACGAGGCAGCGCATCGAGCCGTAATCTATGGATCCCGGGATATTGAAGGATTAAGCTCACAGAGCAATCAATTACTTTAATGGGAGTTGTGTGCGTCTGGCCACCACTCTGGAAACAGATCTATGAGATAGCTCCAGGACACAATCCAGCCTCTGGAGCAAGAGGCTCCTCTACTGCAGAAGTTTTTCTAGCTCGGGGCCAAACACAATTGGCAAGATGCGCATTATGGGGTTTTTTTGTTGTTCTGTGTAAATACAGTATGAATGACTGTGTGAAACTGCTCCGTCCTATGTAACATGTAGCTGTATGAAATAAATACTCCATGATAACCAGTTACAGAGTTGCAAGTTTCTTACCCTGTCCCCTTAAATTTTTTAAGACCCACCAGGCTGCTTTTCTTAATCTAGTTCTAGTTTCTAGTTTTCCCTCTTTACTGCTTTGGTTAAATATAACAGAGAAGTGTTGATGCAGAAAGACTCCCTTGCAGACCTTAAAAGGCTCAAGCATATTGGAAGATCCTCACTGAAAAGGAGTGACACCTGACTGTCTCCCATAGAAGTAAATAGTTCTGAGTCCCCAGAGGATGTGAGCCCTTATTTTCAGTGAAATATTTCAAATACTTCAGTTATTTGTACCTGCTCTTGTTCACGTGGAGGAGTGAAGATACCACGCAGAGTCTGAGATGTGTCCTGTGTTGATTTCTCAGACACCCAGAGCATGGAGCAGACCTTTTGCACACCTTTTCCCAGAGTAGCTGAGATATGTGTGATTGCTCCAGGTGCAGAGCTGTAACTGCATCTTCCAGAGAAATAAAAAGTAATGTGTGAAAATGGTTCCCTTACTGAAGCCCTGTGGACTTTGCATTGATTAAATCAGCGTTTTGAAATGACAGAAGTGTGATTGATGTCATTTGAATTTCAGCTCAGCATCTTGATTGGCATTTTTGTGTAATGACTTTTCCTTATTTGTTGAATTTAATTGATGGTTGTTGCATTTATTTCCAAAGAACGTTGCTTTAATTAAGAAAAAATCTCTGCTCTACAGAAATTAATATTCCCCATCTATATGGCACAAAAGGGTGTGTGGCGAACATAGAGAATAATTAGTAGCTGTAGGAGGAGAACTTATGAGAAGATGATTATGAATATGTAATAGAGGAAATAGACTACAAGGAAATTAAACCAATAAATTTATGAGTGAATAATTGACCTCTGAGTAAATATGAGCATTCTCTCCACAGCCACTTGACATGTTTTTAACCACTCAGTGTGTCAGAACATTAACCACCCTTTTAACCAACCAGTTCTTTGCTGTTGGCAACGACTCGCTCTCCGGAGTTGCCTTCCTGTCTTGCAGGGTGATGTGTGCACGATGCCATAAACACACGTGGTGCCAAAGCTTTGGGGTGGGTGGGAGAAAGGTCATGATCTGTTACACATGTGGAAATCTACCCTTAGCCAAAGGAAATGTTTGTAGGGAATGATTAAATCTGCTGCAAAATGATGCTGTCCAAAATGAGAGCAAAGCTTTATCAACTGCCACAAAATGAAGTCAGGTCTTTCTGCTGTTAGGGCATCAGCACAAAGCTGAGATTTTCAGAATTGATGGTGAAGTTTCTAAAGTTGATTTTCAAAATTTTCAAGATTTCCATTTTCTCTTAGATGTGGTGACAAATTAGGAATCATGACTTCAAAGAGTGTAGGCTAGAGATGTCATCTTGTTCCCAAGAAAGTCCCAATATCCTCCAAATGAGAGGCCTGACAGACGTGAACAGATGCATTGGCCAGAAGAATGGACCTGATGGTGTTTGTATTTGAGAGAAAGTTTGGATACTCACAGAGCATCCATGAGTAAGGGCTAGGCCTTAAACCTGAGTTGTGAGATGTAGTAAGTGGTGTCACAACTCCCTGAAGAAAGACTAGCTTTGAGCATTCAGAAATCATAATGATAAAAGATAAGATGGTGACATTTGTTTGTTGAGAAACTTTTGTATTAGAATGGTCCCTGGGGAATGAGGTATAATGGATGTATATTGAGGATAAAGACTCTTTTCATTCCAGAGAGATAAGCCATTCCATCTGGTTAGGGACCAAATAAATTGTGAAATTACTGCCAGTTTTACACTAAATAAATTGATAACAAAGATGTGATATCAGTGGAGCTTTGCATTTCCTCCTCCTTCCTATTAGCTGGTTAGTGCACCAAACGTTTTTTACATCCTAGAATAGAGGACAAGTAGTTATCTAAAAAATTTAATGATCAACTACAATATGTGACTGATTGAATCAGGAGGGTAGTGTGAAAGATGAGGTTCACTTGCTGGCCTTGGCCTCTTTGTTTGGCAAAGAGAGATAAGAAGACAAAGCTCAGTTTTATCAGAAGTTAACAAATGACTAAGTAGATGAGAATCTCAAATCAGCTCTTTATTTTCTGTGATCCAAGTAATTAATGGACTGTGTTTGGATGTGGTAAAAGACCAAATATAATAAACTGGTTATCAGCCCATTCATCTTTGCTGGAACGTGGAGTGGTGTTGGGAGGTGCTGTCTGTATCAGGGAAGAACCTTTGGGTTGGGAGGGAGGTGGGCACTGAGCTCTTTCTCCTGCTTGGAAAGCCCTCCTCTCCAAAGCTGTAGTCTATGTGAGCCCACACTCGCAGTCCCAAGTCCCACCCTTGTCTGTCTTGCTGAAAGTCAGCAAGTTTGGGGAGTTCAGTTTACGAGCTGTAAGAATGAAATCAGAAGCTTATCCCAAAGGAAAGAGGTGGATGGTGTGCTCCTCTTCAGCACAGCCTTCATCAGCAGTAAACACTTCTCTTTCTTTCTGTGGAAAGGAGAACAACTCTTAAGATAAAAGTAAGTAATCCAGGAAAAAAAGAGATCCAGTATGGTTTTCCATTATACACTGATGGGAAGATTTTAAAGTATACATCTACAATAGTGAAATAATTTTGAGCCCCTAGAATTTGCTTTCTGTTGTTAGAATTATCCCTGGCACGACTTTTGGCCCAGACCACCTAGACCTGTCCCAAACAGTCTCCAGCTGGTGTTTGGAAGTTCACATGGTTGAGGGATCTTTCCCCATAGGCAGTCTGGATGGAGCCACCCTTTTCTGGAGGCTGGAGGACTCTGACACAGCTGGACTGTGGCAGTTGGCTTCTGGACCATAAAATGTCCACTGGCCAAATTTAGTCCACTCCAAGAGGAAGCCAAAACAGACATTCAGGGGAGATCCTTCCTCAGCTTCCTCTCCAGCTAAGAACAGCTGGGATAAGATGTAAGAGGGAGAGGGAAGGTGGGAGATTTCTTACACAAATCATCCACATTAAAAATGACAAGATTGTTTGGAAGATCTGATACCACTTGATTTGAAATTTAGTACTTTCTGGAGCATTCTGCTTTTTTTTTTTAGAGCGTTTGTGGAAAATATTAGGCATGATGGAGAGTTGGGATACAGGAATTGAGGGTACATTTTGAGGCTCTGTGGTTATGCCCTGTTTCAAAACAAACAGCAGCAAAGGCTTAAAGGTCAAGTTCAAGCTGGGGGCTAAGACTGAGATGCAAAAGGAGGGAGCAGCAGTGCAGACTCCAAGAAAACATGATTTTGCACCTCTTCCAACAGGTGAACACATATTGGTCTGGCTAGGTGAACAAGCTCTGTAGAGATGAAGACAGGGCTGTGCAGAACTAGAAATCTGATGCTGGATGAGTTTGATTCTGAAGCTCCTGAGAAGGGACTTCTGCCAAGGAGAGTCTGGCTGTATGGGCAGGGGAAGTTAGAAACTAAGTGGGTACAGAAATCAAAAGATGCAAAGAGATTATCCATAGGAAGAGATTGGAAGAAGTACAGGTTAGCCTTGTTGAACCAAGATTAACAGTTTCTAAGTTGTTAGATACTGTCTTAAATGTTCTGCATCCTAAAGCAGTGTTAAACATAGTGGGCTCATTTCATTTTTACTGACACAAATGAGAAATAAACCTCTCCACTCACTTGAGCTTCTACTGCATGCAAGATCAAAATCAGAGCCAGAGGCATTTGGAGGCTGAAAGAAATGTTTTTGTTTTTGATGTCTATTTTTGCTGCCTCTATTTAGAGCAAACATAGCCAGGGCTGCAAGTGAATACAGTGTCTCTAAAGAGGTGAGTTATTCCCAGCCAATCTGTAGTGGCAGAATGTGGTACCTTATGGGTTTGAAATAGACCATCCTCATTAACTACATGTTGGGCCAAACCCTGTTAATTTTTACAGCCCCTCAGGGCTGAATTTAGCCCATTAGAACAAAGTGATAATATCATTGGAAGCTATTTTTGTGCCCTGTGCTGCAAGTTGGATACTATGATACAGCATAAACTAGCTAAAGCCAAGATGTTTTAGGCTTTGGGGCATTAAGTAGTTTCTTAGTATTTATCCATGCTTTTCTCAAGGGTTCCAACCAGTACTAATTAGTGTACATAAATGATGGCTGAAATTCAGGGAGAATTTCAGCAGCAGGTGTGTTGGGGGTACTTGTGGTGTCTTCAGAGCCAGGTCCTAAAGGGCTTTGAATTGAGCTGTGTGATGTGATGGGATGTGGGGCAGTGATTGGTGGGACTTTATGAGTCGTGACTGTGGAAGGCCAGTGATATGGAGTGAAACAATCTAGGCAGGAGTCCAGGCAAGATTCCTACTGAAGTCACTCTCATGGACCACCCAGGGCTGTCGTGTCTTGACCCATACCTGTTTTAAATTGGAACAGGAGAGATTTAAGTAAGATGCTAGAAAGAAATTCCTCACTGTGAGGGTGGTGAGGTACTGGCACAGAGAAGCTGTGAATTCCCCATCCCAGGAAGTGTTTTAGGCCAGGTTGGATGGGGCTTTGAGCAATCTGGCTTGGTGGAAGCTGTCCCTGCCCATGGCAGGGATGTTGGAATTAGGTGGTCCTTAAGGTCCCTTCTAGCCCAAACTGTTCTGTGATTCTAAAACAGATGGCCAGACCCCTTCCCACAAGGGGAAGCAGTTGACAAACCTGGTCTATGTGCTACTTCTCAAGCCCTACCCTCAATCTGTCATTCCATTGGTCACTTATCTTGTGGCTTTTGACCACCTTAAGTTTCTGCTACATGTCTCGTGAGCTCAGGACACCCAGGCACTGCTGGGGTTCAGCAACACAAAAAGAACTCATCAAACTTGCCCAAAGGTCCCCAGTGTTCCCAGCTCACTGGGAAGCCCCACTGCTGAGGTGGGGCAGGTGAAGGTGACATGTGACAGTTTGTTGTTACCTGATGCTCTTCTCTCCATGGCAAGTGATGATTTGCCAGCTGACGGTGCCTGACGCACGCCCGAGCCGCGCTGTGCTGGCTTTACACCTGCTGCGTAATTGCGCTCTCGCTCGCTTCAAGATCGGGCATGTGAGCTCCAGCCAGGCTGGGAACAGCTCCACTGGAGCAAAAAATCCGGTTAAAGGGAGAAGCAGAGAGGGCGGTGAGCTGCTGAGTCATTCCCCAGCCCTCCTCGGATAGCCTGACACCAAGGCAGAGGATCAAAGGTGAGGTGACCTTGTGCATCCGAGGTGAGGCAAAGTCCCCCGCGCGGGCTGGAATGTGCATTAGCTCTGGAATGCAGACAGGCAAACACTGCCTCTATGAGCAGCCTTAGACAGGGGTCTAAGATCGTCTGTCTAAGGGGAAAAAACTCCACATGTGTCCAAAACCCAGGGAAGTCAGTGGAAATACTCCCATCAACTGTGAATCAGGTGCTCAGAGAGAATATTCTTGGATCTGTTCTTCTGACCAGAGCTGTGGTTAGTCTGGGTGATGCTTGGTTTTGGTCCGCTCTGTTTTGAAGCTGGGTGAAGCTCTTGGAAAGCCTCAAAACCTCTCTTTAATTTGCTAAATATGAAACTTTCATTTCATCCTGTAATTCCACAGTTCTCATTATGATCTCCAAAGAAACATTAAAATGGGTTGTGTTTCAAAGATTATTGTTTCTCATCCCATCTCCAGCACACTCTGTTTATTTCAGTGGACTAAATATCAAGGTTGTTATTTCTGGGTGTGAATCCCTCATTCTGCCCTTGCTGATTTCTATACCCACTTCTGGCCTTGGTAATTAAACTAAGCAAGCTTTTGGCTACTTTTAGAGGATTTTCTGGTAAGGCCTGTTTCACTGCCTTTTCATCTGGATCCAAAGCAACAAAGAGCCCAGTGCTGTTTGCCACCTCTTTTCCCTTTCTCTGAAAGGTGTAGGACAGAGAACACAGAGGTGTTGGCCAAGATGAAAGAAGGACTCCTGTTTTCTGGTTAGATCCCTTGTTTAGTTTTGGGCTCACAGGTGCTGCTACATGGTAAGATTCATCTCTCCTAACTTCAGACATCTGCAACGTGGACATTTACTTCTGAATAGTCATCCTGGACTCCCTTTGCAGTCCAGCAGGGTACCTCATCCTGAAGTAGACATTTTCAACACTTGCCCTGTTGGGTTATGCCCTAAAAACCCTTGGTTGTCTTCCTGGACTCTAGTGGGGTTTATCAAATAAGCTCAGAGACAGACAGACATCTACAGCTGAGATATTCACATTTGGTTGGAGAGCCTCAGCTTCAGAGTCTCGTTTTTACTGGATCTCAGATTTTAAAACAAACCTCTGTTCAGTCTATTTTCCATTCAGTAAGTCACTTTTGGAGATGGATTTGCCCTCTTTTGAAGATATGATGTGAACTCAGTCCCTAAAAGTCTACACATATGGCCCTTTGCAGAAGTCATGCTTTCACAGGTTTCTTGCACTGGGGCATACCTGTCTTTCCAACCATGCTCTAGGATGTATTTTTAACAGAGGAATAGAAATGGGATGGTTGTGCTTCTTTCTGTCATTGCTTGGGACACCACCTCTGACCAGTACATCCATGAACAAAGAAGCCACCAGGGCAGAAAGCCCAGATGGACTTCCACAGTCCCTAAATGAGGGTGGGGAGGCCGACTTTTGACCAGGGCATGTAGTGTTAGGACAAGAGGGGATAAGCCTAAATGGGCAGAGGTCAGGTCTGGATGAGGTATCAGGAAGAAATTCTCCCCTGTGAGGGTGGGGAGGCCCTGGCACAGGTTCCCAGAGAAGCTGTGGATGTCCCACCCCTGGAAGTGTCCAAGGCCAGGTTGGATGGGGCTCTGAGCAAGCTGGGATAGTGAAGGTGTCCCTGCATAAGGCCGGGGATTGGAATGAGATCATCTTTAAGGTCCCTTCAACTCAAACCATTTCATAATTCTGGGATGTCCTCATGAGTGAATGAGTTTGCAGAATAGGAGGGCAGCATCTGGATCATGCCCCATAACACGCTGAGGGATTCTTGGGATGAAAGAAGCTGCACAAACATAAACTATCTCCATTGATTGTAAATGTCAGGGAAAGGGAAATGCATGATTTAAAGCAGTGCCAGCTCTGGTTTAGCAGCAGATAAGCAGCACTGGGGCTGTTGGTCAAACAGTGCTGCTCACTCTTCACTGCTCATGTTCAGATGAAATGCAGGGGAAGGATATTTTTTCTATCAATGCCACAGAGATCTGAGTGTTCCTGTATGTCTTTCCTACAGAGATAAAGACATGGACACTGCTGACATGTTACATTCCCCTTATCTGGGGTGATTGTGCAATCCCACTGGTGTAAATCTCCTGCTTCCTAGCGTGATGCAAGCAAACTCTGCCTCTGCAAAGACTGGGGGCAGTTTGGCATGGCCCTGCCCCCACAAAGCAAGAGGTGTGACTTGTCAGCAGGAAAATCATGGAAGCGATTCTGCAGGAGGTGACAAAAGGTTGGAAGTTAATGCAGGACTTTCCAAGAAAGCCCCGTGCAGTCTCCACAGCAATTCCTCCTCTCGCCCAGTGTCTTATGTAAGGTAACAAGAGACTGACTTGCTCCGCTGGGCAGCCTCCTGAAATCCTGGGCAGGGCTGTCACACTGCAGGCTGCTGCTACATGATCCATCTTTGGCTTCTAGGGCCCATCAGGAGTGCTTCCAAATGGTGTATTTCCAGGTCCTGCTGACCTGGGCACTTTGGGAATGATTTTCACCTCATGCAGCTTCAGGGGAATTAAATCAGTGACCGAGTGCTGCTTTGGATGCCCTATGTTAGCCAGGACATGAGGCCGACACCTGTGTGACACCTGTGTCCTTCTAGAAGCAGCCAGAAGCCAGGTGAGATACACCAGGGCATCCCAAAGGGCTTGCAATGCCTGTATTTAGGCACCTGTCTTCCTTCCTGCACATCTACACCCTCTGTCTCCACCAAGTGTGGGCTGTTTTTGCAGCAGTGACATAAGTTCTTTCAAGGTGGGGTTTAGCCAAACTTTTAGACACCTTCTTTAGTGAGTTGTTCCCTAAACACCAGAGGCTGTCACAACTAGACTTCTGTGACTGTGAAGGGAGCTCAGATTTAGACATTTAGATGCAATCAGCCAAACTCCATCCCAGATCTGGTCTGTCTCACACTGACATTAACTTAATACCTAGAAAACAGCAATCCACAGGCCTGATTTTGCTTGTAATTACAGCAGTGTTGATGAGATTAGGTACAGAACTGCCACTTGGCAGTTGTCCCCCAAAGTAAGCTCTGACAGATCTTCATTATGGTAATGTTTTCATGGCTCCTTTTGTAACAACAAGAGTTTCAGTTAAGAGTTATTTGTTTGGATTCGAGCCAATTGCGAGCGGCTTCAGTTTTAACAGGGTGTCCCACGATGCTTTCAATTACAACGAGGTGAGTAAGAGATGTTTTGGTTTGCTGGTGATGCTGAAAGATAATTGCACACGTCTATATTGTTCCTGATCTAATAAAAAAGTTTCACTCCATCCCAGAGAAAACATTTCAGCTCACTCTTTAAGGACTTTTCACGTTAAGAAGAAAAACAGAGCGAAAGGAAATCTCTGAACAAAGACACATTTCATAGTGAAATCCATCTCAAGCAACTTATGTTTTTTAACTCTAAATGAATTCACTTGGCAAAACTGACAGAAATTCACAGTGTTGCTGCTTTCTTTCACCAGAAAAGGCATTTATCCCGCCCAAAACACACTCACACTGTTGCAGCTGCAGTGCTCTAAAATCCACAGGGCTTTGGACCCTTGCTGGCAGGGCTGGGGGGCCTGGCGTGATCCCTGCAGGTTTTTGACATCAGGCTGACAAAGGGCCCTTGGATGTCTTCCCTCCATGATACTTCCACAGGGTAAATGTTCCTGGTATTATTTGCAACACAGTCATATGTCACAGCAAATGCCAGGTACAATAAGACCCAGACAGCAAAACAGTATAAATAGATGAGGGAATTCCTGGCATTAGTTCTGGAGCAGTTTGGGACTGGAACAAGTGAAAAAATGCAATTTTTCATAAAGGGAAGTTTCCTGCAAGTAAAAGAAAATCTCCCCCATTTCTGCCCTCTCTTCTTTCTCCAGATTGCACTTTTTCACCAGGGAGAATCCGACTGCTCCAACTGAGTCGAACCAGAATTTCATTTTGCTGAAGTGGCCTGATTTGGGATGCAAACCACCTCTGAAAGGCTGAAATTTCCCATGGGAGCGGAAATTTTCTGAATTTTGCTCATCCCTGGTTACTCCTTGCACAGAAATGGCCTAAAGCAAACAAACAGCCCTCTCCTGGAGCAGCCAGCAGAGCAGCCTGGTAAGTAGGTTAATTTGGATGGGGTTCCCGGGTGGCAGCTCCCCACCCTCTCTCCTGCCTGGGGAAACCTGTGCAGTGATCAGCTCTGCAGACAGGGCAGTGACAAGCCTCCCTTCAAGGCAAAAATAAACTTCCACATTTATAAACTCAGAGATCCTTCCCTACAGGAGTCATTCCCACCCCAGGGCAGGCTGGTGTGGTCTGACACAGCTTCACTGGCCTCAACAGAGCGCCCCAGAAAAAGGATCACCTCATTCTAGATGTGAAAATATTCCATTTTAGAACAAAGCCAAGTCCTCAAAGGATTTTTTGGTAGGGTCTACAAAGCAGCTGATAGCCCAGATTGGAATTCATAGCTGTGGTTGGTTGCTGGGAGCCTGCCAGCTGGTGATGCATCCCTGTTGGTGAGGTATCAGCATGTTATTGGTGAGGATCAGCAAACGTGCCAAGGCTGGGAGCCTGGGGGGATGAGAGATGGACACGTGTGAGAGGCTCTGGATGGAGACAGCTGGTTCCTTCTCACTGCCTCTGCCTCCTTAAAGTGACTGCAAGGAGATATCAGCCTCCAGAGCTGCTGAGAGGCTGGGGCAGGGCAGCTGTGGGGAGAGCTGGACCTCAGGTGCAGTGCTGGAAGGTTTCTATCCAGATGTACAGGGCATAGGATTTAGGGTCAAGCAGTTTCCCCTCCTTGCAGCAAAGACAAATGTGCCCTCTGAGCACTGCACTGTGGTCCTGAAGTGTTCATGGCCTGCCATGCCAGCCTTCAGCCTTCCTGCAGCCTTTACTTCACTTCTCATCTGGGGACAGAAAAGTGCCCTGCAAACAATTAACACTCAAAATCCCCGAGTGAACTAGGGAAGAATTATTTCCTCATTTTTACCTGTCTGGAAAATGACACAGAAATTAATTGACTTCTTCAAGGTCACTCAAAGAGTCAGTGGGAGATTTGAAAATGGGACCCAGGAGTCCTGACTGCTGGTCTTTTCTAACCACTAGATACCTAACTTCAATTGCTAGAGAACCTGCTCTTAGGCTTTACAATTTTGATTAAATACTCCAAAAAAAAAAAAAAAAGAAGCTTTAAAGGAAAAATAATTCACTACAACTTTACCAAGGGATGTGTGACTGGGCACAGCCCCTCTGGGAATGCAGACATTGTTTAAGAAGAGCTGCTCTGCTCGCTGCTCTGCTTTACACATGAGGTCCCAGGCTCGATGCCAACAGACACTGGCACAGGTCTGGCTCCTGCCACCACAGGCTGCTCAGGTGGCTGCCAGGGCTCTGCTTGTCCACGTCCAGAAGATGAGGTCCTGAACTGAAGCAGCAGCAAGCTGTGTGTCTACACCTCACACTGGGCTTTGGTTGTACGTGTTCAAGAGCAATGTAGCTGCTAAAGATGAGCAACCAGGGCTTTGAGAGTAAAACATGGAGCTCAGTGGGTGCATCTCCTGCTCTGAGTGCAGGAGCAGAGCAGGGAGTTGGCTCCTGGCTTAAAATCATCCTGTGAGGGCAGAAAGCACCTTCCACCAGGCTCCTCATCCCCTTCCCTGGGCTCCCACCCCGTGGCCCTGCACTCCCTCATTGCTCAGTGACCCATTTCTGATGTCACCTCATTTCTTCTCCCACCAGTGCACAGAGATCCCCTCCCAGCACCCCCACAGCTCTGTCCTTGGGGGCATGTCATTGTCCCCATAGCAAGGACAATGAGGGGAGTGCAACCAGCCCCTTTGTTTGCTCTTGCCTGCTCTGACCTCCCTGGAATCACTACTCCAACCCCTCCATCACCATCAACACCACCCATCCTAACAGCTGGCCCAGCAGCCTCACTGTTACCCTCTAGTGCTGGACCAGCTGGAGACAGGCATCTCCCTGGAGAACTCAGTGCTCCAGGCAGCACTGGGTTGTCCTCTTCACTGCCAGACACCCAAAATTCAAGTCCTGGCCCCAGTGACTCATTGTAGGGTGCTGACTTTCAGCCACTGCATGGTTTGCTGAGCCACTTTCTCTGCTCTTACATGCCAGACGGGCAGATTTGTCACACAGCTGTTGGTAGCTTGGACAAGCCCTTTGGTTCTCTTGATTATGTGCCTGCTGTAGGTTTTGTTCTTCCTTCCTTTTTATTTAAGGATCTCCCTGTCATCTTGAGTTTTGTTCTCCAGACCTCGTTTGCTGTGGTTTTAGTGGAGGGACCAGTAGCAGGTTTGCCCACGGAGAGGCTGACGGTGAAACGCCTGCCAGGAACAATTAGGGAAAACTTGTTCTGTTGGAAACTCCTATTTTTATAGGGAAAGCACTGTTGGTGAGAGGAACCAGAGTTTGCTCCCAGTCTGCACCAGTAAGAGCTCAGGCTCAGGAAGATGGTGAAAACATTAAAGCCCTCTTGATTTTTCCCTGCAGTCTCTGAGAATATTGACATTGGTTTTCAAGGAACCAGGACTTTCCCTCTCTGTTGGGAAAGGAGGGGTTGAACATCTTTAGAGCAGCCTTTGTAGACAGGGCTGAAGACAGCCCATGAGGCTGGGACCAGAATGCTGGGATCTGGCCAGGGTGGAGTGAGGAGCTTGAAAGGGGGATGGCTTTCCTGGGGGGAGTGGAGAAAAATAATCCCTTGCAGCAACAGCAAAGCTCTAACCCTCCTCCCTCTCTGCTT
This sequence comes from Ploceus nigricollis, assembly GCA_013399945.1. Classification (NCBI taxonomy): domain Eukaryota; kingdom Metazoa; phylum Chordata; class Aves; order Passeriformes; family Ploceidae; genus Ploceus; species Ploceus nigricollis. The sequence goes on from VXBC01007982.1 coordinate 684,928, forward strand.
CCAGGGGAAGAGGGTTAGCATTTTTCCCTAGCAGGATTTGTCAGAGTTGGACACTCAAATTAGAAACCTTCTTGCCCTAACCAGGCCACAGCCCTGAATGCCAATGATTCACCACTGGAAATACTGGTAAAGCTACTTTCCTTTTCACGATTTTCCGTTTCTTTTCTTTCTTAATGAGTGCCGCCGATTCCTTATTTCACACATGCCAACATGGATTATAACTTGCTCCTCTGAAAAGAGGCCAACAGCCACATTGGCCACGGGCTCGACGCTGTGTAATCAAAACCTTTCTCTGGCTCCTGACACATTTGGACCTGTTTTTCTGATAAGCTGAGCTTGTTTACGGCCATGCATGAAATGTAACTTGTGGTTTTCTGTCCTAGTGCATCTTGTTTGACTGTATTTTAACTTCACTGAGTGTTCCTGATGATAGAATAAACATTGGTATTGTATAAATCGTTTACCCTTTGAGATCCTGTGATAAAACACAGGAAAAGTGTCTTGCCTGCACTAATGAACTGAGCAAAGCAAACATCCTGGACGATAGGTAAGGATCATTTGGAAATTTTATGGCCAGAAACAAGGTCTTGGAGTCTGAGCATTTGTGTACACACACCACAAAAACTCACCCCCGTATTTGTGCAATGCGTCCAGCAATGCATTCTTGAGTAATGTGTGTGTTCCTGGAAAACATACAGGGCACTGTTCACTTGTCTAAATGGAGGTGTATGGGGTTTTTTTGGGATGCTGTGAGAATCTGAGGCATCCACACAAATCTGGCAGGAAATGATGCAGCCTACAGGCTCCCTCCCTCCTGGAGCAGCTGCTGAAAGCTGGGCAAGATAGCCCCCAGACCCTGCAGGGGTGTGAGATAGCGATGTGCTGTCAGCAGAGCTGAGCTCCCTGCATGGTAAGAAGAGTAGAGCTCAGAGATGGAGACACAGCTGAATTGCAGTGTCTGCAGGATGGAGTCCAATGAGCAATGGGTGCCTGTCCATCCTGTCCATGGACCCCAGGCAGTGATTCCTTTGGCCAGAAGAACAGCGCTGTTGGCTGGATTAGGAGGGACTCAGCTTTCTGAGCACTGGCATCTTTTAATTTGTGAGATGCTCCAGTCTGTCCCAGCCAGCACATACCATGGATTCCTCTGGTATCTGCAGTGGCAGACATGACAAAGGACTTAAAGGAGGCCCAAGTCTGGATGACATAAAATTCAGAGGGATGAAGGTCTCCATAGGTCCTTTATCATGTCAGCCAGCAGGTATGTGTGCAGATACCCAATACATCCAAAGAGCACTGGGCACTCAGTTGGGAAACTGAGCTGAGCATCAAAATTGGAGTTCATCACTCCTAACCAGACATTTATAATACAGTTATATCTAACGTGGCTGCTCCCAGCTTCTTTTACCATAGGTGGTAGGAAATGTGCACTCCAATTCATCTGCCCAGTTAGAAGTGTCCTCTAGAGAGATCAGAAAAAACCCCTTGGCTCTCCTGAGCACACTGACTAGAACTCTCCAGGGCCTAAATGTGCACATCAAGACAGAGTTAGTGTTGGCTTTTCCCTGTGGATACAGGCATTAATCAGAAGAATTGCACCTTCAGGACATAGACAGTCCACCAATTCCTTTGATAGATATTCTCTGTGACTAGTAATTGTCTCATCTGAATTTGCCCAGCTCAGTTTATGTCCTGCTCCTCTTCTGCAGATTGAAGGATCCTTCAGCACTGCAGTGAGTCACATATTCTGATCTTCCCATTGATAAAATGAAGAGCTGGAGCTGCTCAAGGCTTTGACAGATTGCTTAAAATCCTTGAGAACTGAGATAAGGTATTGTTGAGCACATTGTTTCCGTCAATGAGGACAAATGGAGCAAATTATTAAGTAATTCCATGTTATGAGATAACTGCCTTAATAGCATCATCATGGTACAGCCATCTATGACAAATCAGAGCAAAGCTTCGTGCAAGCAACTCGTGGATGGGAGAGTATAGGAAGGTGTGTGTGTCCAAAGAGAGTCAGAAGGACCAGAAAAATGGAGGGAGAATATCAGATGGATGTAGTCACAGGAATGCTGTTAGGTTTTGCTGAGAACATGGAGAGAAGGGGAGCAATAATTCATTTTACTTTCACATCTTGAGTTATCTGGAAAATGGATTGGAGCTGTGAATTCAAAAACAACCTTCAGTTCTTTTTCATCATTTCTAGAGGAAGAAAAAGAACAGGATTGCTCTGCAGAGGTCTTGTTCCTACTATAAGTTCTCCTGATGGAACACAGAGTTGCTGTGCCTCAGTTTCTCCATCTGCACAGTGAAGCTGCAGGATGCTACTGAGCATCTCCTTAGCTGTGGGGGGTCTACCTTGTCTAACTCAGACCTATGATGGTGTAAATCAGTTCCTGTGGTACTTACTGACAGGGATTCTGGCCTGCAGCTTGCAAAGCAGCCAGACATTCCCATGCAATGTGAATCCCACCCCTGGGCAAAACCCACTGCCAAATCTGTGAGCAGGACAGGGACTTCCTTGCTGGAAACATCACAGTGTCACCCTGGAGGGTGGAAAAGAAAAGAAGACCAAGTACAGCCCTGTTTCTGGGCAGAGTTTAGTTGAATTTTAAACAGCCTCATTCTAACCTCCCCCTGTGACAGCAAATGTCACTTGCAAAGTGTGTAATTTGTGCCTGCAGCCTCGTGTCACTCAGGTCACAGGCAGACATTGCTCCCTGCTCTTCCCGTCTCTGCTCTGACAGGATGAGGGTTTGGCAGCGCCTGACATCCCAGTGAGGCACCCACACATCTGAGGCCTCTCGATGGCAAGGGTGGGGTGATGGGCTTTGGGGAGGTCCCAATGTCCCCACTGCATCCGTGGTGAGCCCAAATGTCCCCACTGCACCCAGAGTGACCTCTGTGCATGCACAGCTCAGGGCAGTGCTGACACCAGGTGTCTGCATTGTCCATGTCACCAGCTGTTGGGGCCTGTGAGCCTGCAGGGTCTTCTGGGGGAGAGAGTTCCTGCTTTTCTTGGGCAGATATCCCTTCTTTTGGCCTTGGGCTGGTGTTCTCCCTGGCTGACAGACCGTTCCTCCCTCCTTCGGCGTCGCCGCGTTGGCAGCACAGACGGTGCTCGCAGCACCCTCTTTCCCAGCCTGACCTTGCAGCCATCTCTTCTCTAACTAGAAAAATGACACTGCTGGTTGCTCCGCCTCCTACAAACCCCACCTGTGCTGGGAGGGAGCTGCCAGACCCGTGGGAAGCCCTTGGCACCTCATGTTGGGGCCTATTACAATGGGAGACCTTCAACGCAACGCTGGCCACACTATGACAGTGTTGGGGTGGGCAGCTGTGGTGCTCAATGTGCTGCACACCCCTGGGCATGCCCTGGTTCATCTCAGTGTTAGGCAGGTGCTTATTCTGCTGGAATTATTTAAATATCAGAGAAAAGCTCTAGTCCTCAACTGTTTGGTCTTTTCTCACGGTGAAACCTTGGCAGAGTTGAGTAACTTCATGGCTCCATCCAACTGAAAAAGCTTTTAGTGTTTTGTCATTTTGGGGAGTGAAACTTGAGCTTCTGCAGTGAACCAGTCCAGCAGATGCCTTCTGAAGCCAGTTTGTAACCTAAGCAGGCACATGGCTCTGCTGGAGGTCAGGGACATGTCTGTGAGTGTGCCCTGATGAATGAGAGCCAGGAACCACCGGTGGGTGAGGCAACTCAGTTGCTGACTGAATTTCAAAGACAACATGAATAACATGAATGAAAGGCTCTGTGGCAGTCTCTAGAAACTCCTGCCTGGGCTAAGGTCCTATTTACCAACTGAGAATAATGAAATTGTACACCTTTTAGAAGGCACTTCAAGATCTACTTATGCTAAGTATCTTAGAAAAGCCAAATACTGCTATTATTACTTATTCCAATGACAGAAATGTGTCCACACCTCATAGTCAATGGATGCCACCACAGAGACCTGACAATTCCATCAGCCAAATGATGTCCATGGAGCAAAAAGGAGTATCCATGGCTCCCTAGCTGAGCAGTGTGCATCTGAGTGAGGCTGGGTGACTCACTCAAGGCTACCCAGCAATATGTGGATGAAGCAGGGCTGATTTCAGTGCCACAACCCTTGAGGCTGTGCCTGCACTGAAGATCAGGTTAGCAGAGCAAAGCAGCCCTTGCAGAGAAGGTCCTGGCCCTGTCTTGTCTCCATGCAGAGCTGTGGTGATGCTGGGCAGTGAGCCTGTGGCCAGTGAGCTTCCTTCTGTAGCCCTCATAACCATATTTTATTCTTTTTTCAGCCCAGTCCAAGCTTCTACATCCCTGCTGCAACCCAGCCCATGCATGTAAATACCTGTGACAGAGAAAAAAGCTTCCTCTAAAATACTTTCAGGATCTAAAGTATTTTTTATAGATTGTTCTACACCCTCTTCTTTTAGGTGAAACGTACACTTTGAACTTCCATTGGGAAAGGAACAAAACATTTCCGTTTGAAAGCCTGAAACCGGGTGAGGGACACCGGGCTTGCCCAGCCCCGTAGTGTGTGAACAGGGAAAGAGCTGGGTCCTCATCAGATCTAACGCCTGTCCTTAATTAGACACGCTTTAATCTGTGGTGATTAAGTAAATGAGAGCTCAGTGGGAAGAGGGAAGGTGCTCGGCACCGTGGTGAGTCATGTCCTTGGTGCCAGCCCCAGGGCGGGAGGAGCGGATGCTCCTGCGTGCAGTCCTCAGGCAGCACCGGGCTGAGCTGGCAGAGCAGCTGGAAAAGCTTGTCCTGCTGGGGGTTTGGTCAGACACCAGGAGAGGGCTTCAATTTTCATGCATGTCAGCCTCATGCTTTCCACGAAGGGCAATGAAAAGGAGTTTTGTGTCGCAGGGCTGTGCTCTGCTGGCCCATCACTGAAGTCAGGTTCACCAAACCTTGCAAATCCCCTGATGGACCTGCTCCTGCTCCCACTGAGAACATTTAACACCAGATCAGCTGAGATCAGATCTAGATATGTAGAGAGAAACCGAGGCAGGTTTTTTTGTTTGAGGAAGTATTTTTCCTAAAGATAGTTTTTTCAAGCACTTTGAGTTTCGTTATTGCATTGCTGAACCCCTTCTTTAAAAACCAATGAGTTAAGCAGGGACCCTCTTTGCCAGGCTTTTTTTTCTATTCCACTCTGTGCTGTAGATCTGCTCTTCAATGGGTGCCACTCATAAATAAATCCTCCCTTTGTCCTCTCCTCCCTTAAGCCAACCCAAGGGAACTAGATAGCACTTTAGCAAGCCATTATTAAAGTGATGGTAAATACAAACCCTTGATGGAGAGCTGTGGTGTAGGAACAGATTGCCCAATTTTCTTAGAGCGACGGAGATGTGCGTGCCATTAATAAAACATCTTGTTGTATGGTTTTTAATTATTTTTCCCATCTCAGTGGGGATCGTTACCTCTGCTCACATGAAAGAGCAGATAACTTGATGAAGGTTCTTGTAATAAGCATTGTTGGAGCCATCATCTGCCAGAGCATCTTGGTAATTAATGGTTTCTTTAAATTCCAGTACATAATTGACTTTGCGTTCTTGACTGTGGCTGTTGTTTGGATCCTAATGGGACATCTGTAGGGAAAACAGGAGGGCAGTGGGGGTTTAATTAATCACAAATGCTCATCAGCCAGGTGAGCTTCAGCGGTGTCACATCCCAGAGGTGTCACTTGGAGAACAGCTGCCAAGGAAACAGGACCTCTTTGCTGGGCATCTGGGCTGGGATCTTCCAGCAATTTACAGTGCCATGGATTTAGGAGTAGGACTAAACACCTTCTGAGCTAAGATCAATGGGATTTTTTTTCTGGTGACTTCTCCAAACACTAAACACCACCCTGTGTGACAGCACAAGGTGCCTGTACAGGCAGGACCAGGAGATCTGATTCTACTAAATATTTTCTGGGACCAGCTGGTATCTTGCTCTTTCAGCCCTCAGTCCAGCTAGGGCTGGGCCCCAAACCACTGCCCTCATTGGGCTCTTTTTCCTCTACAGAACAGCATGAGAAGACCTTTGTCCCTTGTCCTTGTTGCAGCCCTGCAAATGACTTGCACCTTCTTTCATGTGATTTTATTGTGAGACCTGAAATACTTTGTGCTGTGTTCCTCACTCCCAACTCTGATGCTTGGTGAAGTAATTAAGTGTAGACATAAAAAAGGGCTTCTGAGCCTTGTAAATATGGAAGAGATTTTGAAAACATGATCCATGCATAGCTTGAAATTCTTAGGACACGTGAAAAAGAAGTATCCTGCTAAAACAAAAAATAATAAAAAATTATAGTGACATACATCTCAGGAGATGCAAATCCTGAGGAGAGGAAAGGGACCAAGGGGTCTGCTCACACTGCTTTGAGGCCAAAGGATCATGGCATTAGCTGTGTCAGGACTGTCACTTTGCAGCCAGTAAAGCATTTAGTACAATTGCAACTTGACAGATCCTGAAGTGCAAAGCTAATTTCAGTAAATGACAATTTTGCTAGATGGGTGCACATCCTCACTGAAGAGGTTAACACTGTTAGCTGAGCAATAAAAGCATTGCTGGAAACCTCAACCTCTCTGTGCCTAGACAGTAAACAGTGTGAAATTCCTCCTTGGAAGGTGTCTGTGCCACAGGAGGCAATGGCTTGAGCTGGGATCTCAAACAATAAATAGAGGTTTTTACACCCCAATGACTTAATGACCCATAAGAGCTTTCATGGTTCTCTGCTGTCACCAGTTCTCATGCTTTAGGACAGGAAAAATCCTGGTGTCAGGAAGGGATCTCTCCTCCAGTTGCCACAGGTCCCACAGGTGACCAAGGACAAGGTGCCTCATGTAAAACTCCCCTCTGAAACACCCACTCACCAATGCCTGCCGGGTATTTCATTTTTCAGCCAAAATATTGAGTAGCTGCTAATTCCAAGATGACAAGTGAGCGGCTCAGAATCAGGTTGTTGATTATTTTTGGGAAGCCCCCTGTTACTGTGGTGACAGCCTAGAAGGAGTGAGTTTGCTATCTTAAATGCCTTTGGGCACTTGTGTGTGTGAAAACGTGCTGTGTTCCCAGCTCTCCTGGCATCCAGCTGTGGCCCTGAGCCAGTGGAACAGCAGAAAATGATTCCAAGTGATGACTGGGAAGAGGGTGAGCATCACCAATGGTGCCTGTGGGTGAGCATCTCACCTGTCAGGATAGAGGTATACAAAATATCCAGCTCATCAGAGATGCTTCCATCACCTTCTTCAATGTGTTCCCAGGGAAATTTGAGCTCTGGATCTGCTGGGATGGTGGGAACTCAAAGAGGTTCTCTCTTCCCAAGGTCTTGTCCTTTGAGAACAAGCATCAAGCAAGAATCCCTTTGTGAGTTACCGTGGGGGAGTCAGCTTGCAGAACAAGGCCTAAATTTAGCTGCTTTTGAGTCACAGAATCCTAGAACAGTTTAGGCTTGAAGGAACCTTAAAGATCATGTCATTCCAACCTCCCTGCCATGGGCAGGGACACCTTCCAGTAGACCAAGCTGCTCAGAGCCCCATCCAGCCTGGCCTTGGACATTTCCAGGGATGGCAAGGAAACAGCAGCATCTCTCTCCCTCTCAGGGACCCGTGGCTTCTCTCTTGTGTTAACTGTCATCCTCCTCCTGTTTCTGCAAACGCTGTAATTCGAAAATAGAAAAAGGAGAAGAATGAAACAAAACAACTGCTTTAAAAGCCCTGGTTAAAAAGAAAAAAAGGAACCTAAGATATAATTATGTCTCTTGCCTCTTGGATGATATTTTCTTTTGGAAAAATACTAAACACGTTCACGTGATGTGCTGGTGTACAAGTATCTGCAGCATGTCTCCCTCTTGCTCTCTCTCTTCCTCCCTCTCTCCTGCAGCACGTTCTGCACACAGACCCAGCTCAGATGTGAACCCACAGCACTGCTGGGCTTGGATTTAGGGATCACTCCACAAACATCACTCCATGAAACCCACGGAATGCAGTCACGGCATTTTTAGAAAATTGCATTTTGAACCCTCTTTCCACCCTAATTTCCAGCTCATTTCTGAGGAGCTTTGCCGGAACAGAGGCACCAAAGGGCTCGGAGGTATCAGTGCACAGTGAACCCGAGGCAGGAAAAATGATTGGCATCTGACTCCATTGACTCAGAAGTGCTGAACAATTGCTTTAGTAAAACTACACTATATTACATTAATATACTATTTTAAAGAGATACTATACTACATACTTACTTACTGTATCATACTTACTTACTAACTAACTAGAAAAACCTGTGACTCTCTGCTGAGAGTCCCAACACAGCCAATGTGATCCATTGGTCCATGAATCCAAACAACCATCACCAGAATCCAATCAAGCAATCACCTCAGGTAAACAATCTCCAAACACATTCCACATGGGGACAAACACAGGCACAGCGAATGAGATAAGGATTGTTGTGATCATTCTCTCTGTGCTTCTCCAGGAAAAACCCTGAGAGAGAGAATTCTGTCTCTCTGTTCAGAGAATGTGAATGCCACACAGAGGTGTTGAGCCATCCCTGACCCGTTTCCCCTGAAGCCCCAGGAGCTCCCAGAGCAAGGCAGGAGCAATGCCTGGATGGATGTGAGCCCAGGGGTTGGGTTTGTGGGACAGAGCACCATGGTTTAAGCGAGGTCTAAGAGAATATTGGCCACAGAAGCTTCTGCACTCAGTGGCACAAACAATTCCCCCTCGCCCTGCTCCCATTCCCTGCTGGATCAAGCCCACTGCTGATTGTGCTGTCAGAGCTCTGTGGGAAATTCCCTCTGCTGTCCTAGGGAGGCTTCTCCTGACACACTCCTGGGGTTCAAGGATCCCAGGCTTCATTTATTCATTGTTTTCATGTCACAATTCGACATGAAAATGAACGACACTCACACGCTGAGATGTCTAAGGCAAAAAGCATGTTTATTTCTGGACTTTGATATTTATAGAATTCTAAAAGTGACCATGGATTGGAGGATGAAATTGCCACCTCTCCAACCACACTGGTCAAACCAACAGTCCATCAGTTCTCTCCTCCTCCAGAAAGGAATGCAAAACAATCATTATTTACATGAAAAGTGTGAGAAACTCCATTACAAAAATGTAACCATCAGAAGGCTTAGGAGAACTTCAGAAGAACAGGGCGACATTTTCCGACCCGGGACCTGCGCCTTCCCTTTCACTTCTCCCCTGAGAGAGTTTTGCAGCAGCTGAAATTCAAATCCTGCAGCAAACCACCATGTTTTGCACTAATTTAACACGAAGCTCTGGGTACTTAAACACTTCTCCAGTCTTTGAGCACAAAAGTGGCCTTTTTTCCCCTTTGCCACCATCCCCTCTGTTATTCAAACCCCGTTCCAAAAAACTTGAGGAATGAGCCATGTTCCTTGCTGGCACATTTCATATATTAAGAGCAGTTTTTCTACCATGTTGCAGAAAAAGACTCATCACTGGGCACAGTCCTTAGCAGGCTCTTGAGAAACCAAGCTGGATTTAAGGCTGATGAGAAAACCTGTAAGAAGATTTGTGTCCCAAAACCCAGAGTTTAAGCTTGGGATGTTTGCAAATCTCAGTTTTGGAGACTTGATCACGGCTCTGATGCTGCCCTGTGGGGTGAAACCCCAGCACAGGAGTTCCACAAGGGTTAGGTGACCCCATAGGGATGCAGCCTTTGTAAAAAGCTCTTTTTTTTTTTTCTGTTAAAAACTGAAGGCTTACATCTATCACAACACTTCTGAGGCATCATTTTCTTTTAGATAACTCTTAACCTGTCAGAAAAATAGATGAAAAAAGAGCAGACCTTTCTCCAAATAGGGTGTAGCTCAGTGAAAAGTCAGAGCCGAAAAAAATGGAGATGCCAATAAAAAATAGGAAAAGGAATGTTTTCATCTTTTTAAAAGCATTTTTTTAACCTGTTATTTTCAAAAGGTGCTTAAAATCAACCAAAGGCTCTTCCTTCCAGCTGCAGAGGTGTCGTCCTAAATTAAAGCTCCTATGAAAATTCAAGCTGCCTTGTCCTCATCGGGTTTTTAAATTGAATTAGTCAACTGAATTAGGAATGCTCTTTGCTTTTCTGTGTTTGGTAGTGACTGATAAGCCTGCAGCCACAGAGAAGCCTGGGTTTGATCCCAGCTGCTGCCTGGACCTGTGTGTGGAATTGGTTAACCATGTGCAGGAGAGCCCTTCTGAGCCAGGCCCATATTTCCTCCATAAATGATACTTGTGACAAATACCTGGTGTCATTGATATTCCATTAGTTTCCTTCAGTGAAAGATCAGACAGCTTTAAAAAGCCAATAAATTCCCACAGATTGTCTCTGAAAGGGAGAGAAAAAAAGATTCCTTGGCAGGCCACACACCATTAAGCCCAAGCAGTGAGCAGTGTTTTATGGTTAGCACAGCTGAGGTCACTACTTCTGGATGGGTGCAATTAAGATTCACTGAAGCTTCCAAAACCTCACTATTCTTCAGGTGCTGGGACAAAGACACCTTGTTCAGACAGCAGCAGCCTCAGCTTGGAGGAGGGATGTTCTGCACTGCTGCAGCTCCAGGCTGTGCTGGCCCTGGGAGCACCTCCCAGTGCTTAGAGCTACAAACCAGCACAGATCCCACTTTAAACAAACAAAAAAAGAGCTTTATGAAGATCCAGGGAAATGTCTTTGAAGCCAGAGATTCTGCTTGCCTTGCAGACTAGAGGCCATTTTTGAAAGGAGTTTTGGAGTGCTGTTAAAACTCTGCAGCTGACAATGTGCCCACCTTGTGGTCACCACGTCTCTGTCACTCCAGAAAAACTCTCAAAGCCACGTGGCTTTCTTTTTTTGTGTGCAGACAATCCATATGTGCAGTATGAAATGGCAGCAGCTTCCTCATTGCCCAGAGTGCTCAGGAGATCTGGATATTGTCAGGTTTTGGGTGTCATTTCCTGACATTTGGGTGTCCTTCCATCCATCTGTCTGTTGAAATGATTTCCTCAGATCTTGCTCTAGCTGCAATCCTTCAGCAAGTCCTTTGTTCCCACTATTCTGCCTATGCCTGAAAAATTATTAGTGCCCAAAAATATCTTTTAGCCATTTGCACCCAGACTTTGAATTTCAAGAGCCACTGATTAGGCTTTTTGATTTTAAATTTTTTAAAATATCGTTTTCTACAGGTAAACCAAATCTTTTTAGCTAAATACCAGAATAAATGAATATGCAGAATTTTTTTTCTCCAAACACATACTTTGATGAATGACTCATTCCCTTTGTTACAGACTTGTTGGAGCTCTGGTGTTTTCAGCCTCTGAGCAAGGCAAAGTTGGGAGGAGGAGTTATTGTCTTTTATTAGACTAGATTATATAGTTGGAAAAAAATCAGGCAGGATTTCAGGCATGTGATCCTTTCCTTCAGGTTTGGAGCTGCTTTTGCTGCCTTCAAGCTGACTGCAAGTTAAAAACAATCATTGCAATATTTCACTGGGTTGAGCCAAAGTCAGTGCAGTTGTCCTCAGCTTTTCCTCCTGACCTGGGAAAAGAGTCCTGGAGTTCTGTGCCAGCATCACCTCATGCTAAAGCTCCTTATCATTTCACCCATTAAATGATAGCAGCCCCTTTGAACATATTTACCCACATGTCTGTTTGGCTTCCACTGGCTCCTTTATACCTGATAAATAAAATCAGTTGGAGATACTGAATGGCATTTCTGCCTTCTTCCTCCCAACATTTGGATGGAAACCCAACCTTCAGGTAATTCCAGTCCCATACAACATTTGCACAGGAAGAAAAGGAGGGAAGGGCAGATGCTGGAATTTAAAACTTCTCTCTGAAATAATTTGGGGCAGGAAAAAATCCCCAAGTTGACAAACCTCTGAGTAAACCTACTGAGGAGTCTCTCTCTCAGAGCAGATCCTGGGGCTGGAGAAGTTTCCCATCTGGGGAAGGAACAGCACGATGGGGAGACACCCTGAGGTCGGGGTAGGCTGTGGCTGGGTGAGTGGAAGCCAATTGTTTTGCACATCCCTGGAGGAAAATCTGCAGCCCCCATCATGATACCCCATTAACAGCAGGCTGTGGGTGATGCTGCCTCCAGGCAAGGTGCTGCCCAATGGATTTTGGGGGAGATAACCAAGCAGACCCCCATAACCCTTAGGGTTAGCACAGGGACTGGTGTTTTTCGGGTGTCTGCTCTGGGCCAAGCCAGGCGCTGCCTGTTTGTTTCAGCCTGGCTGGGTGTGGGAATGCTTTTCTCCCCGTCTCCCACTGCATCTGACTCAGAAAATGTTTGAAAATCCCAGGTTTCTGCTGTCTCCTGCCTCTCCCACTCTGGGTAACAGGAGGCTGAAGGAGAAGCAAACAAAGGCGTCCTTATGCTCTGGAAAGCTGATGGGTCATGAAGCAGCAACTCCTCCTCTTCTCCTGCTGCCCTCCCAGGAATCCAGCCTCCCCATTGTCTGCAGCAGTTCCAGGCATGTTAAAGGCCTTCTTGGTGTGGCTGTCACATCCAAGCCAGGGCTGAGGGCTGTTTTTATCAATTATCCAAGCTGCAGAACACATCTGAGCCCTTTGCTGGGCTTTGATGGGTGCAGAGGTTACAAAGCCAGGGAAAAAGGCACAGCAGGCATCTCATTACCCTGCTCATCTGCACCTGTGTGCTCACTCCTGTCTCAAAATCATCTTGCAAGTTTGTTGGAGCCAGAGTTTCCCTTTTTTGAGTGTTTGTGTAGAGTCAAGCACTGCAGGACCCTGCTCCACATGCAGGAAGCATCATTTAAACTGAAACAGTGCCACTGTACAGCTGTGAGTCCAAGGGACAGAGGATGGCAGGTGGTTCATTTCCAAAATCCATTGCAAAAGCAGGGATCAGATCTGACCTCATCACAGTCTGCAGCTTCCTCGTGAGGAGAAAAGATGGGACAGGCACTGATCTCTTCTCTGACCAGTGACAGAACCTGAGGGAATGGCCTGAAGCTGGATGGAGCGAGCTTTAGGTTGGATATTAGGAAAAGATTCTTCCCCCAGAGGGTGGTGGGGCACTGGACAGGCTCCCCAGGGAAATGGCCACAGCACCAAGCCTGATGAGACTGGATTTAAATAAAGGGAAAGACATCTGAGGGTCTACACAAGGCAGAGCAAATATGGAACTCCTTTTCCCTGCCTCTCAGGACTCCCATCTGCAAGCAGGGATCAACCCCTTGCTATTTTGCTATTTTTTTTTTTAAATAGTGGCTCAGTTGCATGAGGAACTGCATCAAGCTCCTGCTGCAGCACTGGGGTGTCATAAGGACACAGGGAAAAAATCCCAGGCTCTACCTAGAGTCCCTGTGCTGTGGTATCCACATTCTTCGCTCTCTCAGGAAATTTTCATAGAGGAGCACAGAGAGAAGAAAGAGAAAACAATTTCTATTTCTGTTCCTTGTTTTCTCATGTGGAATATGTTTGGAGAATTATTTACCTGGGGTGATTGCTTGATTGGATTCTGGTGAGGATTGTTTAGGTGTGGTGGCCAATCAGATTCACCTGTAACTGGACTCTCTCAGGGGAGAGAGTCACGTTAGAGAGTTAGAGTTAGATATGGTAAGTTAGCAAAGTAGGTAGGTCGTTTTAGTATCCTCTTTAAAATAGTATATTAATGTATTATAATATAGATATAATAAAGAAATCATTCAGCCTTCTGAACTGGAGTCAGACATCATCATTTCTTCCCATCCTGGGTTCACCTGCATTTTTACAATACTGTGCATGCTCAGGTTGGCACCTGGGAGAGCTGAGGAGAAGCATTTCCAAGAGATCTGCTGGGGAGGCTTTTGAAAGCGTTTTCAAGCCCATGACCTTGTCAGTAGAGCTTCTGAACCCCGTGATGGCCAACAAACCTTCATCCCTGCGCAGTGTCCTCATCCTCTTTATATAAACCCAAGCCCCAGGCGAGGGCAGTCGGCCAAGCAAACACAAATTCCTTCCTTCCTTCCTTCCCTGCTTCCACCCCGCGCTCTGCTCGATGCACGGGCCCCACATGGGGCCTTGGAGAGAAAGGTCAGGACCATTTGGTGTCCTCTTACTTTGGCTAGTGAAAGGGTGTCTCTGGCTGTGCAGCCTTCTAAAAATAAGCCAGGCTTGCAGAGAGGTTTTGCTCTCCACCACGCAGAGGAATAAAAGGATAGGAGAGGTAGGAAAGGCCAGGGAGGTGTCCAAAAGCACTGCCACGCTGCTTCCCTCCAAACCACACATATGCTTCCTCCTTTGTGTGAGCATCCTGCGTGCTGGGAGAGGGGCAGAGAGGGAAGCAGAGGCCTCAGAAAGCCTCTCTTGCCACTGGCATGGAATGCAGACCCGCTGGAGGGGACACAAAGGGACCCCTGCCCTGGTGAGCGGGCTGGCAGCAGGGGCTGGGGACACGGGCACGATGCCTGTGAGTGGGCAGGGTGCTACCACAGCTGCAGTGGGGACACAGAGCAGTGCCAGCATGCTGAGAAGGGCTTTGAGTGGCCACAGTTTGGAGGAGACCTCCTGAGAGAGAACCACGGGCTGCTCAGAGCAATAACATCTCCAGCTCGGGTGAGCTGCTGGGTTGGGATAGATACGGGGTAGATGGGGGGTGAAATCCTTTGGGAACAGAGGCAGCCCCTAGGAAAGGTCACCAAGGGAGATTTTAGGGCTTTAATTCCTTCAGGACTTTGAGGGGTCCAGCAGCACAGAGCAGGTTGCAGAGGTGGCTGTAGCACTGATATTTCAGGTCCTGGTGAGGATGTCCCACCACCAGAGCTGGCCAGTATAAACCAGTGCACTTCAGTGTTTATCTTCATCTCTTCTTTTTTTTCCTTTGGCTTACCATGCAAATATGTCCTGTGACAGCACTTCTCCTGTGATTTTGAATACTCAATCCAGCTTGATGTTCTATGAAAGGCATTTCTCACTTGACTTTTCCCAGGCAATCCTGCCTCGACCAATTAATTGCTCATCTAAGCAAGCCCACAAAGTGTGACAAAGTCAGCAAGAGACAGCAGAAAAATGTGCCAGAAAACCACAGATTTACCCTGGCTTTCAAAATCAGGAGAGTGTTTCCATCATGTTTATGGAGATCTTGGAAGTTTTCATCCTGAATGCTGCATGTGGGTCCCCTGGGTAGAAGGAGGGGGATTTCCACCCAAAGGAGTGTGAGGAAGGTCAGAGGAATGGAGAGCCAACCCTAGGAGAAGGGACTAAATCCTCCTGGTGTTGTAGATGGATTTTAGTCATTATATGAGCAGTATTATATTTTATGGCTGCCTAAAACAGCTGATAGTGGGATTTGAGAAATCACTGGCCGTATATTCTACACTGTAATCAGGAATTAATCTGGCCAACTGCCCACAGCTCTGTAATTGCATCCCTCCAAAGAGCCTTATAGTATTCCATGAGGTCTGGGTGGATGGCAAACACTGGGAGCAGTCATCAGTCTCTGACAAAGCAGAGCAAGAGATGGTGACAATAAATAAAGTGGAGGTCAATCCAATTTCCTGTGACGGGCCATTTGTGAGAGGGAAGGGCTTTGTCTGTGTGAGAACCCCCTGGCATTGTCCAGGCAGCCACCCTGTTAACCATCCCCTCCTTCAACAGGTAAGGGTGTAAACGTGCCTACCCAAACCCAGCTGGGACTCCACATCCACAACACAAGTCCAGCTCAGGAGCTGTGGAAGTGTTTGTCAGGAACACATAGTGATGGCCCTCTGCATGTGTGTAAGCCAAAACCTGGGGAAAACTGGTTTATGGGAGAGGGAACCAAGAGCTCTTCACTCAGCTCCTTTGGGTAACTGCTGTGCTGTAGATCAAAGGTGCCCAACAGCACAGGCAGCACTGGTGTTACACTGGAGGACAACTCACCCAGCCTGGCTGAGCTGAGGAGTAATAAAAAATAAAAGCCTTGGTGGTAACCTGGGAAGGCTGCTGTTTCCCCAGGAAAACAAAAGATTTTGCTAAAAACCTTCCTGTCCCCCTGTTTTTGACAGGAATCACCAGGAAAGGCACCGTGCTGGGCTGTGGTTGCAGCTCTCATCCCAGCTCTGAGCTTGGGCCACTCGTTCTGCCTTGCACTGTGTCCTCTCTGTAAGATGGGGAGATTCATTAGTGGCTTTAAGCTGAAAGGGGGTTGATTTAAATGGATGTGAGAAAGAAATTCTTCCCTCTGAGGGTGGTGAGGCACTGGAACACACTGCTGAGGGATGTTGTTGAAGCCCCATCCCTGGAAGTGTCCAAGGCTGGATGGGGCTTGGAGCAACCTCGGATAGTGGAAAGTGTCCCTGCCCATGGCAGGGGTGGAACTGGATGAGCTTTAAGGTCCCTTCCAGTCCAAACCATTCCATGATTCTGTGAATCATACTTACAAAACATTGCAGGGTTCTCCAACAAGCATTTGACAACCACAGAATGATCTTACTGGATGTGAGTGTTGGGTTGGCTTGGATGATGTCCTAGCCAACATTCATCTCCCAAACAAAACTGAGGTGAGCCAACTTCAGGCTATAAACAATAGCTGTGGTGGGCAGGAAATAATGCAGGTAACACTTCCAATTCACAGCTCAGCCACCACTTAGAAAACACCTTTGGTCACAACCAAACAAAGCTCCCGAGAGCTGATTTGATTCCTCTTTGCTCCTCAGCCCCTACGTGCTGCTGGAAACCCGTTTGTGTTGTGCTCTGCAGAGAGGGGGGAAGGCAGCCAAGGGAAGCAGTACGAAATCTGCCTCTGGAGGTTCATTTCAAGGGAGCTGCAGGGACTTTCACACACGTATAGAAACTTATTAATAATAAACAGAGTCGTCTGGAACATTCCTGCATCCTGGGTAGGGGTTAGTGCTTCCAAGTCAGGGAGATCTAGCAGATGAGCAAAGAGGGACTGCGGGGATAAACGGGAATGTTGGCGTAGGGCTGTACCCAGAGGCTTGGATCTCTGAGGGAGGGGATGGAGAATTGCCTGCCCCCGATTCAGCAGAGCCAGCCCAGAGATCAGAGCCAACAAAGGCTGTTATTGCTGGCAAGAGCAATGAAATTAAAGAGATGTTTCACTATCCATCATCAGGTGTGTCAGTTTTCAACACTTAACGGCTGCGAGTTAAAGCCTTTCTCAGCTGCATTTCCAGTCATTGGCTTTTAATTTCGGGCACAAAGGAGGGAATTACATTGGAAGCACTGCAGGTGAGACTTCCTCCCTCCTGCCACACATTTCCACGGCAATGCATCAGTAATGAGACTCCATGGGCAGCGTCTTCCTCGGCAAAGCAGAATAATTCATTCCGTTCTTTACCTGGTTGCTTGTCCAAAATCGCTCTGGGGTAATGGGCTAGAGACTATGCCAGTCCTTTCCTCTGGTATGTGACGGCCAAATGCCACACACCAGATCACATCACCACCCCTCCTTGCAGAGCTGGGGTGTCTGAGGGGCAGGGCACCGTGCTGAGACCTCACCAGGAGTCTGTGCCCTGTGCTCAGCCTCTCCAGGTGTGGTCCCAGGCTTTCCTTTGGCATCCCAGGCTGAGGAACACATCCATGGGGCACATGTCAGCTCAGCTCAGTCCAAGCAGTGTTGAAGAAACCCTGCTGCAGCCTTTGCCCTAGGTTCAGCCCCTGAGTGAAGAAATGAACAGAACCACACAGAGGGTGAGAGCAGCAGCCTATGGAGCATGGGAGGGCTGAAGAAAAGAGCCCCTTCGCTTTCACAGCCCCATGAATGTGTGTCAGAGAGAGATACAGGCTCCCTTGCAGCATTTGCCAGACAACAGCAGTTTTTCAAGGCAGCATCATATGGATTTTCCTTTTATAATCATCTCTCTTGTGGAAATCCCCACTGGTCCCTGCTATTCCAGCGAAGGAGAGTGTCTAATTCAGCCCATTTTCCCCCAGGAAGATCCAGCTGATTATGCAATAGCAATGTGTACCAGCACGTTAATGGTGCTTGGCACCTTCCTGGGCTGCACGGGAGGCAGGGGATATTGCTGTCATTATGGAATTAGTCATGCTGGAAACACCGCGGGGTTTGTTTAATCCAAGGAGAAAAGAAAAAGAATTGGTGGGGTGGGGTGAGCAGAGGCAGCTTTCTGGGCCAGACAGAGAGGGAGCCAGGGCAGGACCTGGCACCTCTGCCAGTGAGGGGGTGTCCCAGCAGCTCCCCCTGTTCTGGGGGTGTCCGTGGGGTTCCACCAGCTGCAGGCTGCACTTTGGGGGTTTTTCACCTTGCAGGACCCCAAGAGCTGGCTGGCTGGATTTTAGCAGGTATAAAACAGTCAGGTCACTGCAGACCCCCATGGGAGGAGTGGTCTGGAAGGAAAGACCCTGCCTGGCCTTTGCTGACTGAGGGGACACACAGAGGTTTCTGGAGAACCCGTGGTCACCCACTGGGGATGCTCTTGTGTTGATGAGGAGAGGAGGGTCCAGGCCAGTGCTCCCTGCTCTGCTGCTCTCCAGCTTTCATCCCAACACTGCTCCACTGCCTGGCACTCTGCAGGTCCCCTCTGCCTCCCCAGGCCTTTCTGGGCTCAGGCACCACTGTCAGACACTTCCCCTCCCATCCTCTCCCCTGGCAACAAGGGCACAGCCTGAGGTGATCAGCCCAGTGACCTGGTCTGAGCCCTGGGTGCTGACCCCCCCCAGCCCAAAGAAGAGCTGTGTTGGCTGCAGGTGCCCCACGAGGTGCATCCAGCTCCTTCTGGTGGTTCAGGAGACATCTCTGCAGGTGAGCTTGCAGCAGCTGAGCCCCACTCTCACCCTGCTGGCTCTCCATCCCACCTGGGCCCAGGCACCTCTGGCTCACAGCTGTGTGCAAGCCCTCCCCGTGCCACTGGCTGTGTGCTCAGTGCCAAGGCACAGCTGGGATCGTGCCAGCTGGAGATTGTCTGCCTCCAATCTCCTCCTCCCAAGCCAAGATTTAATGGTTTTGCAGCAAACTCAGTCCCCCACCTGTGCCTGCATAAGTGCTGCTTAGATTTCGTGTGCTGTCAAGGGCCTTCAGATGCTGCCAGCCAAGCTGGCCCCCACAGAGCCAGGAGAGGATTGGTCTGGACTAAATTAATGCACAGATAGGTCCCTAAAGCTGCTGTGAGCCACTCAGCCCACAGGAAACACTGCCACGTGCAATGCCATAGGGAGCCAGGCCAAAAGACTTGGCCTAAGGAGAAGGGAGGTCTGTTCCTCCTTCAGCCACACCACATCCCCTCCCATGAGTTTTCCTGCTGGCTGCAAGGTCCTGACAAGGGACATTTTCCACCAGTTGCTTCTGGTGCCACACAAAAATGTCTGCAGCAAGCCTGGCTGTGTGGTGGAGCGTGTCCCCCTCTCTCTCATCTTTGAGGGACGTGGAGCAGAGCTCCCATCAGCTCTGTCCATCCCTCACTCATGGTGAGGGGGAAACAAGATGTGGTGGGGATGTGCTCTCCCTGCTGGCTACTGCTAATTAACATAAGAAACACTACCAGAGGCTATGAGGCATCCAAGCAGAGTGTAATTAGCTACATGGGATTTGCTCAGTGTCTCAGCACCCCGGAGAACAAGCAGAGAACCTCAGGGCCAGCCTCTGCCACGGAGCTGCTGTGTGACAGCAGAGCCCCCCCAGGGCTGCTCAGTGCTGCCCTGCCTGCTCCAAGGCTGTGTTGGGATGTGTGGAATGGCCAAGTCCCTGCTCCCTGCCCCAGGTTGCCAACAGCACAGACATCTCTCTCCTCCTCACTGCAGCTTATTTAATATTTATGCACCCAAGTGCCCAGGAATATCCTGACAGTTCATATGCTCAGAAGTCCAGAGCTCTGCCCAGCTATTTCACTGCCTCTGTTTCCTTTTCCTCATTTTCTCCTTTCCTCTGGGCTCTGCAAAGGTGCTGTCACTGGGTCAGTCTGTTCTCCTGCCTGGGGAAGGGAGCAGGCTCCCCAGCTGGTGTCAGGGTGTCTCCTTGTCACCTCCATCTGCTTCTCCCAGGGATGCCCTGGTGGGATTTCATCATCTCAACTCCCTTTGCCAGGCCATGGAGATCTAGTGAATGCCAAGAGGAGGGTGTCCAAAAGCTGCCAGGTGAATCACACCTCCAGAAGCACCTGACCTTGCCCACTGAGCACCCAGTGGCATCCACAGGTGTCCACAGCCAGACCCAGACAGGACTTGGGGACTTTAGGGACTGTGAGCCCAAGGCAGAAAATATTTTATGCTGCTTCTGGTCTCCATGGTCACCTTGTGATGGGCTGGATTTAAACATGCCTGGTTTAATCTATCCTTTATGGGGATAATAAACCCACCCACTCGAATCTCTAAAGGCTTTGGAAGCCACAGACAAAGGGATCTATCCTCAAGAGGCTAAAGCAGAGGCAGTAGGACACCTCCTCTTTTGGATTAGCCAAAAGGGGACAAAAATAGCCTCAATCCCACCGGAAGCCTGAACCTGGGTTGTGATTCATGCCCTGGCTGGCTGCCCACGATGTTTGCACAGGAATTTGTGAGTGGAGCTGTTGGGTTTCTGGCCCCAGCTACCCTGAGTGCCTGCAGGAAGGATGAACCCTTCCCAAAACATGCCAAGGCTTGGAAAGGAGCATCACGTCACGCCTGGCAGGAGGAACCTGCTCCAAACATAATGCAGCTTCTGTTCAAGGCTCCCTTTTCTATTTTTACATGTGTGGAGTGGTGTAGAATGTGCTTTTTTTATTGTGCTTTTAAAGAAACCTCACATGCAATGAAACACAGAGCAAAAGGACTGGAGCCACGCTGGAAAAGGGGTGATGGGGAAAGAGAAAACAAGGCAGCAACCAAAAATCTGTCACCTGCTGATGATGTTAGATGAGATGTTTGGTCCTGCTGCTGCCCTGTGTGTGCTCTCCTGCTTCCAGCCTGGCAGCCCTTGCCTGTCCTCCAGGAAAAAGGAGTTAAAATGACTCATAGGAGTAATGCTGACCCATTGAGCAACACCAGGGGCCTCATGGTGAGGATCTGGGGTGAGTGGGACAAACCCTGTGACAGCTTTGGCACTGAAATAATTCTCTTTTCCAAGGCCTCTCATCTGCAAGCCCTTTCCCAAGGTTTTTTTGCACTGATTTTAGGCATCTTCTTCCCTACTCTAATGGAAGAGAAACAGATCTGTATGGCCAGAGATCAAGAAAGCCCCAAATGAGGGGAAAAAATAATATTCACTTGCTTAATATTTGATAAAATGCAGTTCTGTCTGAGCCCAGGGTGATTTGATTTAACCAGAGTGTGCAGGGGAGATTTTTTACATCACTTTGCAGACAGAGGCTGAGTCTCTTGGGTCATGCTGTTATCTCATGAGCAATCACTCTTGTCCATCCTGGGGTAAATGAGAAAAAGTTTGGGATGAGGGAAGGGGCTCCAGGTGCAAGGGAAACCCCAGGGATGGTTTTGAATGGCAGCTGATTGCCTGCATTGAGATTTGCCCAGAGGGTGAGACATAAGTGCTCATCTCCTTTGCACACAGAGTGGGAGATTCTTTAATCGTCCACCTCACATCCCCCAAAAATTAATAAAAGAATTTCCTTGGGCAGGAAAGCTTCATCTTTCCATTCCCTGTGCTTGCAGTAAACAAAAGCTGCTCCTTGCTGCTCCTCTCAGCTCGCTGATCTCTGGTGTTTCTCAGCCCTGGCCTCACCCCAGAGCTCTGCAGCTGAAAGCAAGGAAGGTGGGATGGGGCTTTGTGCAGGACAGGTGCCACAGGGGGAGGCAGCACACGTGGCTGGGGTGGGACTCACTTTCCAGCTGGAGGCACGGCCCTGTGTGGGCTCTCATCTCTCAAATACTCTTTGCTTCTTCTCTTTTGGGAGAGAGGAGCTTCCCCCTCCCTCTGGAGGGTGAGATCTCACCTGGGGTGAGGGTCACCCAGATGTGGGCAGGACTGTGCCTGGTATTTTGGTAATTTATGCACTGAGTGACTGCAAATCCAGTCACTTCTAACCTCAACAAGGTCCGTGGGTCTCTGCTCTGCCCTTGGCACTGGGAATTGAGGAGCAGGGACTGGTCAAGAGTTACAGCTTCATTTTGCTGAGGATGATTCTGTAGCTCACTGCATTGGTCTAACACCAGCAGAGTCCTGGAAGAGGCTTTTAATCTTGGCTTTTAAGGGCTTTTGTCTCTGTCTTAAAAGCACATCTGCTGTGCCTGTGTCACCTAACCAAGACTAGGGCTGGAGCCTGGGCTCCTGTGATCATCCACAGCATGTGTATTGTCCCAGGACAGTTAATTCCCCCACAGGAGGTGCCCTGTGTCACTCCAACATCCAGGCAGGACACTGCCGCCCTGTTTGGGACAGCAGGAAGGTCAGTCAGGTAAAAGTGATGGGCACAGACTCACCTCTACATAAGAAAACAGCCTCATCCCCAAAATGAGCCAAGGCCATGTCCCCCTGCAGAATTGCCTGGGCTTTGAGACTAGATGGATGTTTTGGGAACAATGACCCAAGGCAAAAATTAGCTGGAAAACACAACCTGGGAGCCAAGCCCAGTGGGTTCCTTAGTGCCTCATTAGCCTCCTGAATGCTGTGTCCAATCTGCTCAGAAAATTTCTCCTCTGGATTAAGCACCAACCATAAAACTCCTGGCAGGGACCTGGCCACCAAGGCTGGCTTTGTCTCCACTACTCATGTCCTAAGTCACTGGTGCTGAGCTCCACTCACACACCCCCTGAATCAGCTTTAAGTTTTAGTGTAAAAACCCAAACAAGAACTGGAATAAACTGATTTAGGTCCAGGTTGGGCTGTTGCAGTGGGATGGGCAGAGCTTAGGCATCTCTGCTGGGGCACTGTGGGCAAGGGGTTCATCCCACTGGGCTGGGTGAGACCCTGCAGCTCACAGGCTGCTTATGGTCACTGCTCATCCCCTAAATCTTCTCTAAGGGGGGATTTTTGAAGAGGATTGGGGGAAAAGTCTTCTTGTTTGGTTGTTTGCTCCTTCCTCCCATCTCTGGAGAGAGAGAGGATTTTTGGAAGTCAGTCCAGCTCCCTCATTGCCTTGCCTGATACATTTCTCCCCATCCTCACTTTGAGGAGGAGCTCAGGCAAATGCCTGATGCTAAACCCTGGGATGTGGAGGGAGGCACACTGGGACAGGAAACATTGCTTGGAGGGTGCAGTGCCACTCCTACAGCTCTTCCCATTGGGACACACCAGCAGCAGAGGCAGGGATGGGAAGAAGGTGCCCTGAGGAGTGCAGGCAGCAGCTGTGGGGATCTGTTGCCCCAGGGTGCTCACAGACTCCCAGGCTCTGCAGCTGATCCTGGGTTCATTCCAAGGGGCTCCAGCAGCAGAGCTGGATGCCCTTTCCAGCTTTCCAGAGCTGGAAAGGGCAGAGGATTGTTTTTAATGAGGCTTTGCCTTGCTGGAGGTTTGCTTGGTGTGAGCAGTGCCCTACACCCTCCCTGCAGGCAGGGCTGCCCCCCCTTGTACTCCCCAACAGGTTTGGGGATAAAATATGGAGACTGTGGGTTGATCACTGCCATGCCCCACCTGGGGATGGAGGATCTCTGCAGGGAGGCATGGCCCTGGCACAGAGAAAGGCAGCCCAGCCTCCAGCCTCACTCCTGGAGAAGGTTTGTTCTCCACATCCCCCAGGGCACTGCATGGCACCCACTGAGCAGCAAGGCTGGGATATTGGGAAGGCTCCTTCCCCCCACTCCTTCCCAAGGGCCCAGGATATGATTCAGCCCCTCCCAAAGCAGGGCAGATGATTCACATCCTCCCCTCACCTGTATCTCCTCACCAGCTCCAGCGGAGCCTGGGACAGAAGCTGAACTGAGCATCTCTGGGTGCTGGATCAGGCCCTTCATCCCCTGGAAAACTGAGCAGCACCCTGGCCCTGCAGGAATTGAAACTACTGGGATAGAGGATGATCTTGCAAGGTGCAGCATGTGCTGGAAAATCACCAGTTCTGCTGGATTTGGGGCTGCTCTGTGCCCTGATTGCCTCATCCATTAATCCATGCAGCCTGACAGGACATACCCTGTTTAAATCTGCTCCCCAGCTTTAATTTTTCATGTTTCTTATGCTGCAATTTTTTTTTTCCCTGAGAAATTATTTAGGCAGATGGCTGAGCTTGATATTAATACACTTATTTCAACATTTGCATAGAGCATCTGTTAGGGAAAAAAAAAATCCCCTAAGTTTTGCAGGTTTAAAAAAAAATATTTTTTTCATCTTCAACTTGAATTCCAAGATGCACAGAAGACGACCACCCCTTCTAAGAATGCTGAAAAGTTTCATTTTTATGCCAGTAAGATGGCACTCCACTGAAATGTCAGTCACAAGCAGATGATTTGGAAGGGGAGAGGGAAATGAATGTGTGACTTGAACTGATCAAGTCTAGACAAAAAAAGGGAAACTTTGAAAAGCAAGATCCTCAAAGGGTGGCTGAGATGAAACTGCTGAGAAATTACATTTTTTCTCTTTGAGAAGATCTGACAGTTTGTCTAAATCCCACATACCTCTTTCTTCCCTGGTAAAATAACCTCCTACAATAATTTTAGATTATTAATTTTTGGGCTAGCCACAATAAAAATAAAACCTCATGATGTGGTTCATCACTGCATGTGAAGAAGGAGCCATTCCCTTCTGTCCAAACCCTCTGGGTCACCTCCCTGTTAAACCCCCAGTGCCAACGCTCTACTTCCACCCAAAGGACTGTCCTGATGCTGAGTTATTTTATTTCTCTCTTTTATGACATATGGAGCAAAGTCAAACAGTAAATATCTTTCTGATGTTTTCAGCTGGCCTCCACAGCACGGGGTCTGTCCTGATGAGCTTTAATAACAATGTCTGCCCATCCCTGAGAGCGGTAGGTCAGGCTCAGCTCTCAACCCAGACGAGCATTTGTGTAATTGCCCCTGCAAAAGGCTTTTCTCTGCTTTTATACCACATGGGTATAAGAAGGTGGCTGTTTGTGCCTTCAGTTTTTACTCTGTCTCCCTCATTATGCCCACTCAAGCAGCACAGAGGGTGCAGCCAGGCAGCCAAGCCCCACTTTTTCACTTGTGATGGAGATTGATCTCAGCAGGTCTCAGCTGAAGTGGAGTCACCCACTCCAGCCACGCTGATTCTGGGCAGTATCTTTGATTTGGAGTCACTCTGGATTTGGAGCTTTACACTGCAAGGGCAAGAAGAGCTTTTGAGCTGCACCTCTGACAGGTTTTCCCTTGGTTTGATCCATCCCTGTATCCAGCATCACTCCAGTCTAGGGTATTGCAGGCAGTGTTATAAATCACAGCACATACATGCTTTAATTATTTTGTCAAAATGATTTATAAGCTCTAACTTACTGGAAAGTACCAGGCTGTACCCATGGACCAGCTTTTTCTGGTCCTTACCTGTGTTAACTCTGCTCAGCACCTCCTCCTCCCACATCCCTGCTCAGGGGAAGGTGCTCCCCTGAGTTTGGCAGTGGAATCAGCAGTGGGAATGGACCTGGCACTGCAGAGACATGTTCCAGCTCGAGCCAATGTGCCACACACTGCCCCTGCCATCCCCCCTCCACATTCCCACCCCGGGGTCACTCAGTTTATCCCATAACAAACTTTTCTGGCAGGGTGTCAGCTCAGGCAGAGTAATAAAGATTTACAGGCACGGCTGAGGCAATGCCAAAAATACCTGGCATAGCAGGCTGCATCCCAGAGCACAGGTAAGGGGGCTGTGATTTATCTCCCTTGCAGGGAGGGAGGGGAGAGCTGAAGGGGTGCTGCTTTTTGAATGTTTTCCCAGTGTTTTTTTTGCTTTTTAATGACCTGCTTAACCCGTGGCTGAAGGGTGTAATTTATGGCTCCGAAATACAACCAGGGGGTTCACGGCCTTCATGCTTTGGCTCCCTCTGCTTTATCACCCTGTTCATTCCTCACAGTTTTGCATGACAGCACAAGGGCTGAGTGCCATGAATGGTATGCAGATAAAAACAGGGGGGAAAGGCTTTCCCTCAAAGCCCAGCGCTGGTGGAAGAGGGAAGGGGAGGGGGAATGTGCTGGGGGAGGCTCTGGAGGAGCTGTGAGATGCCTCTGGAGCAGGCAGTGGGAGATATGCAGAGCGGTGATGGAAACCAAGGGCTGGATGCAGCCCCACGGACACTGAGGGGCAGGAAAATCCCTTTGGCTCTGGGATGGTGGGGCAGAGGCAGTGGTGGCCACACAGGGGTGTCCCATTTGCCAGCCTCTCTGTGCAGCCACAGGGGTTTGCTCTGGCCTCACCTGCTCCATCCTCAGCCCCTGCAAAGATTAGAGACCCTGCAGGGAAGCTGAATGCTGTGCATGCAGGGAAAGGTAAGGAGGCCACCCTACACCTTCCTTCATGGCAGCAGTTTGAGGGGTCAGAGTGAAGATGAGTCCCTTTCCCTCGTCCTTTGGTGGGGAACTCTGCCTTCCCTGCTCTGCTCCTCCCTCCTGAACTTCCTCCCCTGCAATTCCAGCACTGTATTTAGGTGAGAGGTGACACGAGGGGTTGTTGACATGCCAGAGGACTTGTGTCCTCCTGGGATTTCCAGTCAGGAGCAGAGCAGCAAAGCCTTGGGACAGGTTATCTCCCTGCAGATGGACCCAGAGGAGGCTCCTGCTCGTGTCTGAGGTCCTGCACCTCCTCAGCTTTCCTGCCTGCTGGGATCCAGGTTTGTCAGCAACAGTGGGGCCAGAGCTTAGTCACAGCTCTCTGCTCTGAGCTGAAGGATAAGGTTATTTCTGTATTTCTGTATTTCTATATTTCTGTATTTCTGTATTATTTCAGTATTTCTGTACTATTTCTGTATTTCTATATTTCAGTATTTCTGTATTTCTGTATTATTTCTGTATTTCTGCATTTCTGTATTTTTTCAGTATTTTTGTATTTCTGTATTATTTCTGTATTTCTGTATTATTTCTGTATTATTTCAGTATTTTTGTATTATTTCTGAATTTCTCACCCCAGCTCCACCACAGACACAATTTTGCACTACTGGAAAACATTGAGTGGTGGATTCTCTTTCTGCTCATGGCAAGTCCTTGAGGAAGGTCCAGGCCAGGCTGTGGAGAGCCATCCATGCCCAGTCCTCTCCCTGATCTCCATATATCCACTCAGAAAATAAAATCACACCACTTTGCTTCTGTGGCAGCAGCTCTCTGGCCACAGAGAGCAGGCACAGACTTTCTCAGGATTTTTCCTGAAAGAAGCAGAGAAGAGAATCAGAACAATTCTTATCTCTGCTCGTTATTGTACCCATGTGGAATGTGTTCTGAAGATTGTTTACCCAAGGTGATTGCTTGATTAGATTCTAGTGATGGTGTTTAGATTCACTGACCTGTCAGATCCACAGCTGTGTCAGGAGGCTCAGCTGAAAGAGTCACAGATTTTCTAGTTAGTGAGAGCTCTTGCTACTGTAATATAGTGTAATGTAAGTATAATAAAATATACTATAAGATGATATAATAAAGCAATTAATCAGCCTTCTGAACCATGGAGTCAATGCTAATTATTACCCTGCTGGGGGTCTACAGCAACATGCTTCCCTCATGCTTTTTGTGGGGGTCCATACCCAGAAATGTGCTCCCTCGCTCTGTCCATTTCCATAATTAAAGCAATAAGCAGTGGATGGGATTTAAATCAAGCCTGAGCTCTTGAAAAGCCACCTGTGGTGTTAAAAGCAAGTCCAGAAGTGTGTTAATAGAAGCGTTAACATTTCAGCCTGCACAGGCAGTGTTAATTACAACATTCCCCATCAAGCAGGGCTCAGTGCCCCTCAGTGAACAGGCAGTGGTGATGGGTTTGGCTCTGAGTGCTGGGCTCAGCAGCAGCACGGGTCAGCAGGGGAGCAGTGCCAGGCTGGGCAGGCAGAAGGCATGGGAGGGGTGGTCTGATTTGCCAGTTCGATCCCTGTCGGTGTTAGGGCGACCCCAACGCCTGGGAAGAATGATTGGTACCTGACTTTAACGATTTTAGAAGGTTAATTAATTACTTTATGATACTATATTATACTATATTACACTATATTACACTAACAAGAACTATCACTAACTGGAAAAACTCGTGACTCTCTGCTGAGAGTCCTGACACAGCTGTGGATCCAATTGGTTTATGAATTTAAACAACTATCACTGGAATTCAATTAAGTAATTACTTCAGGTAAACAATCTTAACACATTCCACATGTGCAAAACAATAGGAGCAGATAAGAATTGTTTTCTCTTCTTCTCTTTGTGTTTCTCTAGGAAAAAACTCTGAGAGAATTATGTCTCTCTGTTCAGAGAATGTGAATGCCACAGATCCCCTAAATAGAGTATCCCACCCTGGGTCCTAAAGCCACTGGCTACCTGCAGGATAAATGGGATTTAAACGTGTCTTTGGCACACTTAAATCATCCCAGGACAAGAGAGTGGATTAAAGCATCCTTTAGGGCACCAGTACCACCACCCTGGGGAGAATCTGTCCTGCTGTATGGCCCCAGTGATCTCCTCTGGCACAACCATGCAGCTGGTCCTTCACTCATGAGGTTGAGTCCAAGTTATTAATTCCATTTATATCCCCTCTGACAGGCAGGAACCATTGAAGGTCTGGGAAGGGGTATTCCAGCAGCAAAATGAGCACAGGACCCTCCACCATGAGTCACTTCTGTCCCAGGGCTGGTGCTTTGGGACACTTGAGAACAATTTGGACCCGTCCTGGCTCCAGAAGAAGTGCAGATGTGTGAAGATGTGCAGTGCCCAGCTCTCCCCTGGGCTGCTGCAAACACCTTTATCCATTTACAGCCTTCCTTTGCCCAAGGACTGGAGAGCTCAGTCCGTGGGCAGCTTGACATTGATACTGCTCAAAGTGGAAAGCAGAGGAAAATAAAAACCAGCAGAGGTTTACATTCACCAGTGCCAAAATATTCAAACTAAATGAAATTGTCCTGAGTTTACTGTCTGGAAAAGCATTTCAAAATGCTTTGCTTTTCCAGACTGTTGTGATGTGCCTGCTCACATGTGCACAGGGACAGGCTCCAAGGAGAAACAATAACATCAGGACCTTCTCAGAAAAACCCTCAATTAACAGGATGCTTGGCACATGCTTAAGATTAAGCATGTGCTTAAATCCACCCCCAAGAGCACAACCCTCAAACATAGTGGGGAATCCATCCTGCAGCCAGTAACTGATTCTCCAGAGCCATCAGCTGGGACTTAAAACAAGTCCTCAAGTGCTCTGCGAGGCAGGGGCCAAAGTCCCACTGAGTCAGCTGAGTCTCTGTCTCTCCATTTTTAATTAAATTCCATTTTTACAGGAGGAAAAAAATGCTCACAAGCAGTTGATTAGAGCTTTTCCAGGTCTTTTGATCAGCATGGGACAGAGGACATGTTCAGTCCGTCATTAAACATCCTCTGATGGCTTCTAGAAGTCACATATTTGTCTTAAAAATATGTTATATTTGATTTCTCTCACTTCCATGCTTGCTGCTTCACGATTTCACCTTCTCCAAGAAGACCCTCAGTGTGTATGGAGGACAGAGCAGCATTTCTGCTTGCTCTGCCCCACAAAGTCTGTGTTCTACACAGCACAGATCCTGTTTCTGCAGAGTTTTAAGGAGATGGCCTCTTCACCCTCACTACACACATGCAAAATGGGGTGAAGAATGTCCAAGGGCATGTAAAAGTTGGCAGCACAGCTGGGAATTGGGATACTTTGACAGCAAAGCCCACCGCTTGCTCCTCCCTCATAAGACTCTGGTGTCTGCCTGTCTCCATCCCTCACCTTCACTCAGCACCTTAAACTACTGATTTTTCTTGCAGGGGAGGTCTTGTAGGATGTGGAGAGCCTGGTACTCTGACTGTTTCTTTGGTATTGCTTTACCATGACTGATTAAAGCCTTGATAAGCCCTGCCACTCCCCACAGAGCCAAACTTGCTGTTTCCATCCTGGCTGCTTTGCCTGTGCTCAGACTCTCCAGGCATCTCCTTACTCGGCATTCACCACTTCCAGTGTATCCACACAGACTTTATTTTTCACACTAAGCCAGACTGAAAAAACTTCAGTTTCTTCACTGCTGTCCCCCTTGGCCTGCCACTAAATATTCTTCATCTAAGGGTATGCTCTTGAAAAGCATATAGATTCAAGTGCTGCCTCTCAGGGCTGCCATTTAGCTGAGATCTGTGTGTTATTATTCATCTCTCCCGTCTCTCCCTGGAAGCCAGTCCCACTCACCAGCATGCCTGGATTCCCCTGTTACACATAACACCTGCCTTTTCCCTGGATGGAGGTGTTATTTATTGCCTCTTGCTCGGCTACAGTGAGGATAAAACCATCCCAGCAGTTCCCAGGCTGCTCTGAGGGGTGCAGTGGCCTCGTTCCTCGGGATTCCAGCATGAGCTGCGGCTGCTGGCGAGCACCGACGGCAGAGATGAGCTGTGAGCACAAACCATGCCAGCCTCACCAGCTTTTCCCAGACCCACCAGGCTTTCCCAGACCCACCAGGCTTTCCTAGACCCACCAGGCTTTCCCACACTCACCAGGAGACCATGAATCACCCCTCACCCTGAGGGTGAGGCAAGGGCTGGTGGTGGTGATGGGATGGGCAGCAGCACCAGAGGGAATTTCTGCCACGGCCGCTGACCACGAAGAGGGTGAGCGCTCACTCCTGTGCAGCAGTGCTTTGAATTTCACTGATGTCAGCAATAAATTCACTCTATCCAGCTCAATTAATAAATTTCTGGGATCCATGAATGCATGCAGCAGAGTGTGCAAGATGTATGGACCAATCATGGTCAGAAGATGAACCCACCTCTCTGTCTCCCAGCTGTCTCCTTGGTACTTCCACCTGGAGCAGGGGAAATATCTGCAGCCAAACTGCAGGCAGTGACTCCCTAAGGACTTTGCTCTGTGGGGCTGTCTTGGCTTTCTAGGTGTCCACCAAGGAAGGCAGGAGCCTCGCTTGAAGTGGAAAATGTAAACCCCTTCTGTCTGAATTATTATAATTTTGAAATGAAGGGGCTCTCAGGTAAAGATATGGGAGGAGGAATAACAGCTCTTTAATAGGAAAATTNGGGCAAAGATCTTTCATTGCAGGAGTGGGCAGGGTCAGCAGAGCATCCTTGTCTCAGCTGTGGGGTGAGGGCAGCCCCCAGCCCTTTCTCTGCAGGCAGAGAAAAGGACTTGGGCGCAGCCAAGGGCAGAGCAACAGCCCCTGTTCAATTTAAGCATCCTGTCACCTCCCCAGCCTCACCAGAAGCCAATTCCCAGGTCTCTTGCTGCCTTGCTACTCCCAGAAGCCTTGAACCACCCCAAAACTGTAAGTCAGACCTTACAGCATCTTGAGATTAACTGAGGCAACAACACCTCCATCAAATCTTATTTTTAAAAAACAAGATGCATGGGGTACTTTGCCTGGCTGGCTGCACTGTGTAGGGCTGGGCTGTGTGGTGCTGTGGTGCTTTTTGAGTGTTCCTTGCAGGGATGAGAGACTCATAAAATCATCTTAAAAACCAAAATGATGTGTCACACAGTTTTCAGCTTCAGGATCCATGGGCTCATTTAAATAAAAAACCAAACAGATTGGGGGAGCTGGGGAAGCTGGAAAAGCAGACTCCAAATCGTACACAGGCTTGTTATCAAATGTCACTAAAAGAGACCAAGGGAAGGAACACCCAGGGAGAGTTAAATCCCTTTGCAGAGCTGAGAAATCCAAGGCTGCAGAGCCCCTTGTTCCCCTAGCACGTCGATTTGGGAGGAATACTTGGAGATTCAGTCATTTTCCTGAGCAGGACGTCAGCTGCTTAATGCTTGTTAGTGCTAATGAAAATCATACAGCCCGAGTTGTGCTGCAGCCAGGAATTCCTCTAAGTGCTGCCATCTTCACTGTCATCTCAGGGAAGATGCAGGAGCAGAGCCTGAAATATTGAACTTTAAATTGGTGCCAGCTTTAAACAAAGCAAAGCCATTGCAGAGGATGCAGAGAGGTTTATTGGGTTGCCCTTGAATTTTATCCAGCTGGCTAGGGCAGGCCACAGTCACCTGCCTTTATAGTGGTCCTAATAAAAATAAAAGTGCAGAATTCTCCCCTGGATTCCTAAGAAAACTCTGGGGTGCCTGCAGGGGAAGAGCTCTCATCTTGCCATGTGCCCATGGGGTCCTTGTCCTACCAGCCCCTACAGGGATGGTGACACACCAGCCCTGTGCTGGTCTCTGCAGGGGACAGTAAAGCTGGTGGAATCTCCCCTTAAAATCATGACTCAAACCTTTACCCTGTTTTATCTGCCACGGGCAAGAAGCCAGGTTAAGGATTTGTTGGTCAGGAGTGTCCAGACCACAAAGATCACACATTTCCTCTGTGATCTCGGCCAGCCTCTTCACCTCTCGGCCTCAGCTTCCTTACTTCTAAAGTCTAGGCAGTAACAGCCTCTTAGAGGAAGGAAGTGTGAGGATTTGTATGTTAATATTTGTAAGACACTCGAGGGATAAGTTGAGGAGCTCCATAAAAATGTCTAGCAGTGATGAGTGATGATTTTTCTGGGCGTATCTTGAATCCAGCCCAGGCTGCTATTGTTCCCAGAGCACCTGTGGGTACCAGGCATGGGGAACACATTCCTCAGCTGCATGAAGATGGGGAAAATGGGAGGCAAAAGGAAAATCTCACATTGCTCCAGTGGGTAAAGCCTTCACTCACAATTGTGTATATCAAATCTGCACTAAAATCTGGATTAATTCCCAAAGATTTTTTCCATTTTTGGTCTATTTCTTCAGTGTTTCCATTGGTGGCCATGCTGGTAGCTGGCTGGATCTGATGTTTTCCCTCACTTATTCCATGATTAGGGATCTCTGAAGTGCTGTGGCTCTCCTGACAGGTCTCAGCCACAGCTCTCATTTCATGCAGGCATGGGGCTGAGAGTCCCTGCTTGGTCTGGTTGCTCTGTAGGAAACATGGGCTGAACAGCAAAGGTGTCGAGGGAGAGAAACCTGAACTTCCCATTCACGTAGCTGGGAAGGGAATTTCTTCCAAAACATGCTATTTTAAGCCTTATTTCTGCACTCAAATAATAAGACCACTGTGAAAAAAGAAAAAGCTTTCATGGAAAAGTGGCTGCCTGTTGGTGGGCAGTAGAAGGTGATCCATGACTTTGCTAATGAATAGGGTGGTGCTCAGGAAACGAAATTTGAAAGTGTTTTCCATTCTAGGAAAGCCTGGCTCTGGCAATAAGACATTACTTCACTTGCTTTGCTGGGGTGATCTATTGCCTTGCAGAGCTGTGCAGCCTTGCCTGTGGATACAGCCACAAGGACAGAGTTGGGAGGAACTTCTCTGCTTGTCTTTCTGGATGAGTTGCCTTTTCATGCACTGATTAAATATGTAGCACTGTGGAAAGCCTGATTTTCTGCATGGCAGCCTGGAAGTCTCAGGCCCAGGGAATAAAAAGATCATTTATCAATGACACCTCTTTTACTCAGAGTCCTGGTGGAGGGATCAGCTCCTGGGTGTGATCATGAGAGCTTGGGAGAAGCTGCAGAAATGCAGCAGGGCCAAAAGCAAAGCACAGGACCTTGGGATTTTGTCCATCTGCGATGAGAAACCCTGCTTGAGCAGCGAGGAATGGAGAGGCTGGCACTGCAGATGGCTTGCCCAGGCACCTTTGCAGTCCCTGCCTCCCCGACGGGCACGGGGATGCCAACAGCCACACAGTCATCTGTTCCTTTGCTGCCAGGGTGGCTTGAAACTGGTGTGAGAGCTCAGCCCTGGCGTGGTGACAGGGGCAGCACAGCCACGGTGACACCATCCTCGAAAGAGAGAGCTGCTGAGGACATGGGAACTGCTATAAATAACCTGGTGCTCCGCTGTGAGCTGTGCAGCCTCCATGCAGATGGGCAGAAATCTGCCTCAGGCCGGCATCCTCAGACTCAGGGTTGTTCAGGCTTACCTGTTACAGAGCCAGGAGGCAGAGGAGAGCAGGATTAGGCCAGAATGTTGATTTTTAAGGCTTGTGAAAGGTGGCTGTCAGGCCTTCCGTGTACATATTTGCACGATGTAGAGGCAAACACCAAACCAGCCGAAGCCCAGGGCAGCCCAATCAGGAGTCCTGGAGGGTACAAGACAAGCTCTGCTTGCACTTCGAGGAGACAGCTTGTGGAAACAGATCTGCTCTGACAGAGGCCGGTTTCTGTAGCAGGGAAAAGAGTGTGAATCCCAAAGCAGAGGGCTCTCCATGAAGCGCAGCTTGCTGCCAAGGAATCCTCCTCCCTCCCCCTCTCCCTCCTCTGAGGCTCTGACACTGGAAATGGTCCTGCTGATTAGACAGTGTCAGAGCTGCTGAGCCCGAAGCTGGAACATGGAGTACTGTTCTGATGCCCACGTTTTTTTGAAGGAAGTTGAAAAATTGAGGAAGGTGCCAAAAACAGCCACAAAAATTATACACGGGCTGAAAGAAATGGCTTATGTGAGATTTGCACAGCTTGAGCTGTTTAGCTTATCAGGAAGAAGATAGAGAGGACATTGTAGCTGATAAGTACCTTCTCTTGAACAAAACCAAAACAAACTCAGGTGTTAAGTATGTCTTTAATCTATCAGAGAAGCCATAGCAAGAAGTTGGTGCTGGAGTGCACCACCAGTCAAACACCAGGCAGGGAAAAGGATTTGTGTATTCCCCTTAACTGTGAAGGTTAAAACCACTCTGGGGAGGGGACTGTGCTCCATCTCCTGGGATCCAGGCAGAGCATTTTCTCATCATGCCACCAGTTCCTGGGTGCTGGACCTCAGATAGATGGGGTCTGCTGGATCCTGGAGCTCGGAGGAGAGAATACAATGATCCCTTCTGGCTCGAGGCTTTCTCATCATTCCCAGCAAGGCAGGAAGAAGGAGAGCAGATGTTCAGTGGCCACAACCCACACCACAGATTTACCACTCAAAGCAGGCTTGTTTCCTCTGACCAAAAATACCAGCCCAGGGCCTGATCAGCAGCTGCACACCCTGATGTTCAAAGGGCTGCTGCCCAAATGTGGTGGGGTGTGACATCGAGTGTTTTTCTCCTTTGTGCAATGAGACTGCAAAAATCAGATGAGTCTTGGTCCTACTGTGGGCAATCTCAGGTCAGACAGGCCCTTGACCCACCTGTGACAACTTTCTCTGGTGGGACTTCCAAGCTGGTGCCCCCACATGAGGCTGTGCATGGAGAGCTGTTTGCTTTTGCTCCATGGCCAAGCTGGGTTGAAAATAACTCCAAGCTTTGTGTGATGCAAACTCAGCAGCAGCCCCCAGAAATAGGCAGGACCCAGTGGCGTGGTTGCACATACCTCTGTGGGGCAGGGCTGGCCTAAAATAAGGGCTGACCAGAACAAGAAAATGACCTACTGGAAACAGCCTGGCCCTGCTCTGCACAGGCCCCATTTCCACCTGCGTAACGAGGTGTAAAACATTCCCCAGTCGAAACGTTAACTTGTTTATATGCTGTCTCTGACTAGGTGTAAATACTTACTCAAGGCACGGACAAGGAAAAAAAATAATAATAAAAAAAAGCTTTAAATGCTTTAACATTCAAGAAAAGTACTGTGTGTACCAGGAGTTTCAGTGATCGCTCTAGGAGAGCCAAGCGCCTGAGCAAATTAGCCTTGGATCTGAACAACCTTGCAAACGCTGTCTGAGAGTGAGCAAATACCATGTTATTAAAGACAAATGAAAGTAGCAATTCAACTGAAGAAGACAAAGAGTTTTGCTCATGTAGATGCTTAATAATCTTTTCCTGCAAGCGCTTCTGTGATCAAAGCTGATAAGAGCCAAGCCTCCTTTACATTCATCGGCCCTCAGATGATTGTTTAGTGAAAGTCTGATGCAAATTGCACGTGTCACAGTCCCCACCGCTCTCCAGAGCCCGTGATTCATTTCAGCCTGAAGATTGTGGTGCAGTGTGAGGCTTGTTTGTTCAAGGAATGCTCCTGCTCTAACCTTCTGGAGGGCTCCATTAAACACAGCACTTCCCACTTCATCAAGAATGTGTCTCCTATTTCCAATAAACACAACAGCAAATTAGTTAGGGAGAGGAACCCAAAGAAAACAAACACGCTTGGAGCACAGAGTGGAATTTCTGTAGCCTTTGAAGTTATGGGGAGTTTTTGCAGCTGGGGAGCACAGCACCAGGCAAGGACCACCTCACATCTCCTATTGGGCTGGGCACCTGTGAAAGCCAAGGCCAAGGTGCTGTGCCAGGGCAGAGTTACTCCCCCCATGAGCCCAGATTACTCTGGACATAGACAGAAGCCCATGAAAACTTGTGCAAATGTGTTCTATAGAGCTTTAGGCCCCTCTGGGGTACGATAATTTTTCTTTCACAAGATAATAAAGAGGCAACATACTGCCTACTTTCCCTTCTGTGTGTTTTCTCTCTGAACCTACTGCCAAGGGAATTATTTCTGTCCAGCTGAGTCCTAAAGCCTTCCTACATCAGCACAGATAGGGTCTGGCTGTCATTACACAGAGCATCTCCCCTGTTCTGGTTTGAAAGCAAAACCAGTGAGAGACTCCAAGTCAGAAATACAATTTATTAGGAAAAGGGAAAAAGAAGCAAATACGTGCCATAATACAAAAGAAAAACCACTGACAGAGGTTTACAACCTGACACCCTGCTAGTTAGGGTGGTAGTAGTAGTCCAGATGAAATGGTCTTGTTGAAGTGGTGATCCTGTAGAAATGATCTGGTAGCTCTTGTCCTCTGGAAAACCAGTGGGTAAGAGTGACTGTTCCTCTGGGAATGCAGTGGAAAGACCAACTGCTGTGTCCCAAAACCCCAGATTATATCCAGGTGGGGATGCTCAGCTCCTCCCCCCTGGGTGGAGCATCCCACAGTGGGATGTTATCCTTCTGTGAGTGATGTGGGGGATCCATTAAACAGAAATGGCTCCTGGAGGGAGTTATCTCTGAGTCATGTGGAAAGGCATTGATGGGCCCATTAACAGGAGATAAGGAAAGAACCAATGCTCCTCCTGGTTTCAACAGCTCTTGAAGATGAGAATAGAATACATCTTTATATTGTAACCTAGGACAACCCCTAAAGCATTTGCCCAGGAGTCAAAGAGGCCATGACTAGGCTGGTGTGGAACAGGGCATCCAAAGCCCCCTGTGCTCCCAGGAAAGCTGTGCAGTCCTGGTTCCCAGGTGGGCTGCCTGGGAAGGCAGATGTGCCTGGCACATGGTGGGGCTGAGGGCATCACACCAAGATCCCTGGGCGAGCCCAGAGGGCAGCATGGGCCAGGGGACGGGGCTTCATGTGTGGAGGCCTGAGGGACACCAGCTGTGGCCAGGCAAGCTCCTCCTCTGCTGCTGCTGCCATGCACAGGGCCACGTTGTTCAGCATGGGCTCTGTGGCCTTGGGAGAGCTCCCCAAGGCTGTTGTGTGGCTGTTCCCCCTCAAGGCTCCTGCTGCCTGCCTGACTCCTGCATGGGTTGACATCACAGGACTGGGTCTTGCCATGGGTCGTGTGGGAGCTGCAGGAACATGAGCTGCAGGCTTCATTGACCCTGCTCCTCTGGTGTTGCTGCTCAGAGCCTCCACATGGACCTGGTGCTGAGCCCTCACTCCCATCAGCCCTGAATTTCCAGCTGAAGCAATCTCTGCATGGAGCCTGCTGTGCTCTGGCTCTCGAGATTGCTAATCTTGCCCGGGACTCCTCCTAGCAACAAATATGTTTGTGCCCAGTGTGATAGTAAACACCAGAGGTGGAGTGAGAAGCATGCAGAGCCAGCAGAGCTGAAGGAAGGGGCTCCCTATCTTGAGCAGAGTAGCTGGCTTGGCTTCTCTTTTTTTTAAGCTTGGGCTGATTTCACGGGGAGAACAAGACATCAGATATTTCCCTTTCCTTGTCTAAGTGCGTCAGATCTTTAGGTCTCCATCGGCGCTGCCAGAGGCAGCAGTGGCTGCCATGGCCAAGTGGGGAGTGTGGTGCATGCAGCAAACACAAAAAACTCCTCTCACCACTTTGCACACTGTCAGGATCCTGCACCTGCATTCAATCAGTCCTAATTCTGCAGCTTTTTTGATGTGGAAGGGCCAGAAGCTGGAATCACTCCTTTTTTCTGTCCCCTGGTCTGAGTATATGGCAATAATTGTTATATGTTTTACTTGTTACATATATTGAGATGTGAACATCTGAATTGCAAAGCTGTGATTTATGTTTCCAGCACAGCTGGATCCAAAAAAACAGAGAATGCAGCGCATGCTGTCAAACCTGGGCTCCCAAAGCCCAACCTCGGAGCTCTGTGCTGATGAAGTTGTGGCCAATC
Organism: Ploceus nigricollis; assembly: GCA_013399945.1. Taxonomy (NCBI): domain Eukaryota; kingdom Metazoa; phylum Chordata; class Aves; order Passeriformes; family Ploceidae; genus Ploceus; species Ploceus nigricollis. The sequence goes on from VXBC01007982.1 coordinate 723,080, forward strand.
CATCAAGATTAAAGAGGGTCAAGGTCAGATTTACACCCACTGGGCCCAATCAATACCCAGCTAAGACCATTGATTTCATGGCTGTTCAGCAGAGCAGGATCTCAGAGGTGTTGGAGTGGGCAGGTTCTCTCTTGCACTCACTGCAACAAGTGACTCAGGGCTTTGGATCTTTATGGCAAAGCTGCTTTTCTTCAGCTCCTTTAGGAATTTCATCCCAGGAAGCACAGTGTCGCTTCCCATGGCAGGGGGTTGGAACTAGGTGATCTTTAAGGTCCCTTCCAACCCAAACCATTCTGTAATTCTGAAGAAATATAAACCAGACTCCAATAAGATGAACCCACAGGCTCTCTGGCCTTCACCCAGCTTCTTCCCTGCCTGCCCTGCAATGATGACAGTAGCAAATCTCCATGAGGTTTTGTGGGCACCTGATCCTCTTCCACTGCTCACATCAGGCAGCCCAGCCCAGATCTTTTCTTCAAGGTTTGGCTGAGCCAGTTCAACTCATGACATTGGAAAAAACCCTATTCTTGTGTTTTTTCCTGGCAAAGTTAGTTTTCTCCCTGAAGCCACTCACAGTGGAGTCCAGCAGCCACATGGGAAGAAGGAGGACAGCAGAGCTGGGAGTGAGGGAGAGATGGGAGGAGAAGCAGGAGCTTTGTCTCCTCCCTGGGTCCCAGGTAATGGCATTTGCCAGTAATTTCTATCTGTGTTCAACATGGATTACTCACTCCAAGCTACTTTACCTCTTCAGGATGTGTGGAGAAGAGTTATTCCCTGGCCCCATTAATAAGAAGCTCCCTTTGGCTGCTGCCATGCTGGCACTGCTCCTTGGGGCCAGCTGGTTTTATCCCAGCACAGAGCTGGCCCTGGCATTGCCACAGGTCTCAGCCATCACATTTCCCACGGGAGAGGACAGATGCCCATTCCTAACTCTGCTTCTGCCTGCCTTGAACCACAGCGTCACGTGTAGGTGCTGGGTGATGGTGAGGAAAGAAGGGCACAGCACCAAGCCTCCAACCCAGCAAGGAAAACCCTCTAAGCAGCTCCAGGCTGCCTCCCATCTCCAACTGGAAAATCTATTCACTGCACCTTCTCTTCTTTGATCATTAGACCTCCAGCTCCCATGACCTGCAGCTCAGACTCTGGTAATTTGCAGTCACAATTCCCCCCACCCCACCCAAGTGCCTCCTCCTCTGGATGTTTTGTCATTAAAAATCTTTCTAACTTTTGGCTAATTGGCAGAGGTTCTGTGCATGCTTCAGGAAAGGAGTAAATCATTATAACCTCATGCCTCTGTAGTCAATTATGGATTGTTTTCCCAGCTCAGCTGATTTGGCAGGCGGCAGCGTTGCAGTAAGAAATGAAAGCCTTGAGCCAGCGTGCCTGACGTCTTTGCTCGAGAGCAGCTCAAACCAGAACCCGACACCTCAGCCCCCACCCCAGGCTGGGGAGGGGTGACTTTGGATGTGAGCCTGTCCCAGGACTTGGGCAAGCCTTTTACTCATTCCTTTGTTCCCTTTTGCCCAGGTCAGAGACGCAGCTTCTCCAATGCCACCAGGCTGTCTGCTCCCTTCAGACCATCTCTGCAGGAGGGGATGTTCAGGTGCATCCTCACCACTGCTCTGCTCCCATCCCTCTCCTTGGTTTCCTTTCTCTGGTGCAGAGGGGAGATTTCCTCCCACCTGGACTCCACATCGACCTTTGTGTCCGAGAACAAATGTGTGAGGAACACCTGGGGTTTGTGTTCACAAGGACTCTTCTTATCTCACATACTCCAAGAATTATTTTACCAGAGCACTGCAATTTCTTGGCTGGACACCTCCAGTGATGGTGCAGCGTTGCAAAACCCAGAGAACCAACAACAGACTGAAGTGTCTGGGTGTCCCTTTGGCCACTGTCACTAAACAGAAGCTGAACTATCTCTTTACTCTTTAGAAACTTGAGAAAAACAAGGTATTTGTCCAAAAGACAGGACTCTGGAGCGTGTGCCAGGACATCACTAGGCAATGTCTAAGTGCTCTGTTTACCAGCCCACCACCTGCCAGGGCAGTGCTGATTGTGCAGCCGGTCAGGGAGTGACAGAGGGAAGCACTTTGGGAGGCTGCTCAAACCCAGGGCAGCCAGACAGAGCCTTCCCCACCATCTGCTGTGGGGTTGAGTGTGGTGCAGCACAGAACTGCAGCTGCCCCTGTGGTGGGCTGGGATAAACCAGGATTTCCAGCCTGTTTTGCTCCATGATGGCTTTCACAAGTCAGTTTTTTGCTTTCACGAGTCAGTTTTTGCTTTCACATCACATTCTGAGAGTTGTCTGTGCTGGCAAACCACCCACCTTGCCTTTCCTCCTCAGACCCCCATGGAAAGGGCTGGATCACGTTTTGGGGCTTCCTGGGACACGTCACCAAGGCAGTGCTGGATCACCAGGTTGTCTTGGTGCCTCAGAAGAAGTTTCTGGGTGGGCTGGACCTGAGCCTGCATGGTGAAACCTGAAGAATTCCCAGCAGGTCTCAGAGGTTTCTGTGATTTGCATCTGCCAGTTAAAATGGACACCTGGGAAATGGCTCCTAACCTGGGATCTGCTGCTGCTTTGCTGATCTTATCAATGGAAACCTGAATTTTCTGCTTGGCTATGAAAAAGGCATATGTCCTTCACCCTACCTGACGTTCAAGATTTTCAAGAAGACCCAAGGACTTGGGCCATTTGGCAGAGTGCTAAAAGTGCCTCCAGCCCCTGAAAAGGACCAAACCCAGGCCTCTGAGGCTGTTTGGGAGCAGCCATTTGCTCCATAGTAGGAGTAAAGAATTAAGTAGTTTGGTCCACTTGGCTTATCCAACAGAAAATTACAAGGCATTGAATATCTTATCTTGATATATCTGACAGTATCTGTGCAGGGAACAGATTTTGGAGGACAGGTAGCCCTTGCTGGGCAGTGACCAGAGGGTGAGAGACAGAGCCAGCAAACAGAAATGAAATATAATTTTTAACAGCAGATTAACCAGTGAAAGTGCTTCCTTACAACTGCACACAAAGCCTTTAAATCACGTCTGGATGTTTTTCTGGCTGATAGACTGTAACTCAGCCAGGGGTGATGAGCCTTCTGAAGCACTCCCAGATAAAAGGCCCTGAGCAGGAAGAGGTGAGGGGATGCAAAGAGCAGCTCCATCTGCTGCTCCTGGTCCCAAACATGGAGAAGAGCAGACCACTCTGGGTTGCCTCCACAGTCAACGAGCCCAGTATGGGTTTCTTCTCCTGAATCTATCACATAATTTAGGGCAGAAAAACCTCATCCTAGAAGTGTTTATTTTTCTTCATGAAGTATAATGTGAGTGTGAGGCCAATGGATCCGAGGCACACGGCAGCTTGAGGGTACCTGAAGTTAAGGGAGGTGCATCCTGTCAGTGTCAGGAGCACGTGGCTCTGCCACAAGATGGGTTTTGTCCTCTCCTCCCCCTCAATTCCATCCTTTCTCTGAGGTTTTCAATCCCCCCTTCTGAAGGGCTTTGAAGAAAGTCTGCCTTTGCAAAGGCACTCTGTGAGGCCCTGAGCTCAGCTTGGGATTTTTCCTGTAGGACAGCAATGTCCTAATAATATCCTCAGCACAAAGCACAGGGACACTTCAGGACGAAAGGAACACAAGGTTCTGCTCTTATTCAAACACTTCTAAACTGCAGTGCCAGTTTTTTTACCAAATCTTTTTTTAGGGAAAAAAAAGAAATTCGGCTATCCAGAAACGCCGTGTAGATTTGCGTCAGCTTTTGTTGAATTGTCTAAAGTAACATTTCTATTTTTTTTTAAAGAGTCTATAGGAATTATGTTCAATAAAATCTGATATTTGCCTTTCAGGATTATAAAATCAAGAAAAAAATATTTCACTTGCAATTAGTTTCTTGGTTTTAGTGTCTTCATAATTCTACCTTTTACAAGTGTTTCAAATCTTTCAAAGTCAAAAGAACTCCCTTAGTTCCCAGCTAAAAGAAATGCTTTCTTCAGCAAGTTTTTTTCCTTATTAATTGATTGATTCTCGTCAAATTTTTCTGAGAATTGCATTTCTAGTTAGCTTAAATCTGAACTTTCAGTGAACTATACCAGTCACTCAGCTGCTTTATCAGCTTAATTAGTTAATGAAGTGCTCGTTATCAGGTTTCTTTGACCCAAATTCCTCACACCTAGAAATGTAAATAACCCTCCCCTCCAAAATAATTCCTGAAAAAATCACATCCACTGATTCACTTTAAACACACCTAATGGCTTATATTTCTTGGCCAGTTAATATTGATTTATTTCAGGCAGTAATTAACCACTCTGTGAGTAAGGGATGTTTTATTTTTTTGTCTGTGACAATATGTAGTTATAAAGAGGGATCGATACTGATCCAGCCAAGCCACACTGCACTGAGAAATTGCTGCTGTTTGCATTTATTATTTATACTGTTTTGGAGGTATCCGAGTGCTTAGTGTGCCAGTACACTGTTGATTTAAAAGTGATAAAAGATCCAGTTAATTTATGGATTTTGGTGAACTTCCTCTCCCTGCAGAGCACGTGTGCACTTATCACAGTGGTGAGCACAGCCCAGTCCTCCTCCTGCCCCTGGTGGGGCCTGACCTGCTCTCATTTCCAGAGAAAACTCTGCTGGGCTATCAGAGGCCTTTTCCAACCCTGATGATTTTACCATTCCATGAATCTAAACCACTCCATTTTCCCCACCTCAGCATCTGCCACCAGCCTGCCCTGCAACAGGAGCACTCAAAAACCAGCTTTTGGGGCAGCTGGGAGGCTTGGAGCTGGTGTGGCTGTAGTTTTTCTGTCCTGGTACCGCTATATCTGAGTGACACTGGTGTGCAAGAGCTCTGCTCACCCCTGCACCTCAGTAAAACCAAGCAGGCAAGCACCATATATCCTTAAAAACCCATATGACCCAGAGGGCAAGAGCCGTGCATCCTACAGGAGCCTCTATAACCCAGCAGGAGAGCATCATATATCCTGAAAAAAGCCCATATAAGCTATGAGGAAAGCACCATATAACCTAAAAAGAGCCCTTCTGATGAGCCAAGGTACACAGTACTCTTTTCACTCCCTTTTCCACATCCCTGAGTTTTCTGCAGGGCACAGATTACAGCAGCTGCTGCTGTCAGGGAGCTCCTCTCTCCTAAGGAGATCTCCAAAGTAACTCCACATTACCTTCAGTGAGAAAATACTCATAATTTTTTTTCCTTTTCTTTAAACACAGTAGCTGGATGCTCTAATCAGATGATATCAGGTGATTTAAGGTTGTATAATTTTTTAAAAAAGACCCTCACATTATTTATTTATAGCGTTTTTGCTGCATATTCCAGCCAGGAAAGATTTTGCCTGAGGGTTGGTACAATAGCCTGCACAGTGTCTCACAAGCAGGCAAACACAATAAGCAGGCAGACACAAGAGTAAACTCTTGCCACATATTTTCCTCCTCATATTTTAGTGTTGTGGGATTAGAGTGTTTATGTTAGATTTGTTCTCTGTTATTTTCTTCTCTGTGTATGGTGACTGGAGAGCTGCAGTGTGACTCAAGCACAAAATATATCCTTTAAAACTTACCTTGCACCCATGGCTTCATGCAGTGCCTGCTCAAAATCCCCAGCTCCTGGAGCCTGGTGATTATTTATCAGTTTAAGGACTTTTTTTCCTTCTTAAATTAAAAAAAAAGAAGAAAGTTTCTCTCCCTCATGACCGGAGAAAGCCGCTTGAAAGAAATTCATCTGTGAAAACAACTAACACGCATGGTCTTTAAAACCCTGTGGTTTTTTTCCAAATCCAGTCTCATGATTTTTCCGTGTTGGCTGCGGGGAGGGAGATCTGCCTCGTGATCCTTGGTTCTCCTTGGTGGCACTGTCACGATTGTCACGTGTGGGAATGTGCAGCTCCAGCACAAACCACCAGTGCAGCATCCCTTGTGTGCCCCCACAGGGCTGGGGTGAGCCAGGAATCCCCAGGGGATCCTCAGCACATCCAGGGGCATCCACAGCATGGCTCAGCCACCTGTGGAAATCAAGGCATGGCTCAGCAGGAGTTCGAGTTAAACGATGGATTTTTGGCACTTGGCAAGTTGTGTGTGTTCAATGTGTTTAATTAACACTCTTCTATTCATCTGGGATAATTATATCAATATCAGAGTTAATTACGAGTAATATTTATAGTGTTGCACTAAGCTATGTGTGTTTTTAGAAATAATACAAAGTAATTCTTAATTTACCAGAGATGCAGAAGGGAAAAAAAAAAGAAATGTGACAGTGATCTAATAGTTATGAACTAAATATGTCTAAAAATACATCCAGAAACTGGAATTGTTGTATGGAGGAAATATCAACATAATGACATTTTTCTTAAAAATATCAGAAAAGCCTCAGAATAGCTGAACTTTTTGCAAGTAAATGTGGGAGGGCTGAAGTGAGACATTCCAGAGCTTGGGGGTTTGCCTCAGTTTACAGAGGTGGGGAGTGAACAGAAAAGGTGAAGGAGGGAGCAGTGAAAAACTGTATAAAATTCCTCAGCCAAAGGAAATGTTTCTGAGTGCCTCAAGCTGCATCGAGGCAAGAGAAAAGTTTCTCATGGATGAGTTCTGCTAAAACTGTAAAAGCCTTGCAGGTGACTTGGATCCCAGCTAAATCTCCCAGTCCTATGGCAAATTTTGTGTGTCCGGATGTCTTGGTTTGAAAAGCCAGGTGTCTGCTAAGGAAGGCAGGAGCCTCCCCTGAANATAAGTGCCCCACCTCTGACAGGTAGGAATTGAACACACACCCCCATTTCCAACCTAAGGCACCAGACAAGATCCACCTCCACCCACAGCGAGCAGCTCCCTCCTGTGATGGTGACACAGTGTCCTTGGCCAAACTGCTCTTCATGTGTTGGGCTGCCTGTCCCCCCAGTGCCACAGCAGTGCCACCACCCTCCTCTCCATCTACCAACCCTGAGAGCTGCTGGCTGGGCATCCCAGCCCAGGAAAACCCAGGTTTGTCCCTGGAGAGCAGAGGAGAACTCAGGGGATGCAGCACCCAAGGCTTTCAGCCTGGGAGCAAAAGGCCAAACCCTTCCCCACGGAGAGATTTGATGGAGCAAAATTTTTAGTGGAAAAAGTTTAGGAAATAAGAGCTTTGAAGTCAGTGGGAGTGATTTACACCATCATGTGGCCTTACTTGTAATCCAAACAGCATGAAAAATAGATATCTGGAGTGGCTTGGTTGCTTTTTTTAAAGGCAGATCAACTGCTATTACTGGAAAAAGTGAACAAAGGTTCAGGGGCACAAGGACATCTTCAGCCTTCAAAGTCTGAAATATTTCTTTAATTTCTTCAGCTGTTTCAGATAAAGAATTCCAATGTTTGAGACATTCAAGTATGCAACATTTAAATAATAACATGTCAGTTATAAATAAAACTATGTATTGTATATATTCTATTCCTGTAGAATTAAATCATAAACCTGAAATATTATTTAAATTTATATTATCAGAAACCAAACTTTCCCTATTAAAAAGAAAAAAAAAAGCACACCCACACAGACCCTTAGGTACAAGTTGTCCATGTTTCTCCTTCTGAATCAAAGAGCTTTGAAAACTTTTGGGTCCAGCCTTGGGTATGTCCATCATCAACCTCCTTTAAAGCTCTTGAGGACTGAGGACACCTGAATTCTTGCAGAAAAAGTCTCTGAAAGTTTCTGGACCTCAATTACAGAAGGAAAATGGAATGAGTTGGGAGTACTCAATCACTGGGTCACTTTGTACTTTGCTGAAATGAAGAAAAAAAGAAAGAAAGAAAATCTGGGGGAATTGTTTTTATTGTTATCTCCTGTCTTTGAAATGCTGTGGCAATAACAAAAGCATCCTCCAGCACACAAAAGAGAAGAAATAAAGGTTAAAGCTGGGTGGAACTTTATAATTTTTTTTTAAATCTTTTTACTTTAATTGCTAGTTGTGATGGCAGGGAAAAAAATATGTAAAAAGCAAGAATAGCTAAAAATAGGTCAGATAAAAGGCAGTATATCTAGCCATAAATTATCCAGAGCCCAATAAAAGCTCAGTGAATGAGACAGTGGAATGTGTGGGGGCATGAAGACATAATGATATTAAATTAGAGCTTGCCTTCCAAACTGAAGAGGGCTGTGAATTACTCTCATTTAAGAGCCTTGCAGTAATCGATAGCGGCTTTCGCTGCCTGTGGACAGAATCTCATAAATCCCCTTTTATTTTGAGCGGCTGTGCAGGAGGAACAGACCACGGATGCTTCAGGAAAGGCAGGAGGAGGAGTCCCCAGGTACCATTCCAGCTCGGATCCGCTCCCCCTTCCCACCCCCGCTCCCGGAGGGTGCTGAACTGCATGTGCTGATTGCTGTGCCATCGCTCTGCAGAGGGAAAACTGCCGGGCTGGGCTCCCTTTGGAGGAGTTAGACCTCCTTGGAATCCTCTACCGTGCACTCCCTCTGGCTGGAAAACATCCCTGTAAGGTAACATCGACTCCAAGTCCTCTCCTGGGTTCAGAGCAGGGCAATCCTAGCCTGTAGGAGCAACACAGTTTCCCTACACTTAATTAGGTGACCTTCTGTGGCATTCACATTCTCTGGACAGAGAGACGTCATTCTCTCTCTCAGGATTTTTCCTGGAGAAGCACAGAGAGAAGAAGAGAAAACAATTCTTATCTCTGCTCCGGTGTTTTCCCCATGTGGAATGTGTTTGGAGATTGTTTACCTGAGGTGATTGCTTGATTGGATTCTGGTGATGGTGTTTGGATTCATGGACCAATGGATCCATCTGTGTCTGGGCTCTCAGCAGAGAGTCAGAGTTTTTCTAGTTAGTGATAGTTAGTTAGTAAGTAAGTATGATATAGTAAGTATGTAGTATAATATAGTAGCTCTTTAAAATAGTATATTATAATAGTAATATAGTATAGTTTAATAAAGTGAGTGTTCAGCATTCCAAAGCCTTGGAGTCAGATGCCAATCATTCTTCCCACATTGGGATCATCTTTTTACTATAACCTCCCAGTGAGTGCCCAAAGAATCCAAATCATTCGTGTCTGCATCCACCTGAATTTACCAGAGCACCTTCTCATGAGCCCCATCCTTTTCCACACAGGTGCTGCTTGGACATGGGTACAATCTCCAGGCTTAGAAGTTCCCCCTGTTATGAAACTTGCCAAGAAGTGCTGGTGTCCTGATTTTTAGGGCGGATTACAGTAGTGAGAGAGGTGTCTGTGGGCACAGAAGACTTGCAGAACTCATCATTCCATAGCCAAGGCTTACTACAGGCCACAAAACTCTTCCTAACCCCCTCTTCACACCCTGAAGACCAAAAATAAAAGTAAAATGGGCCACAGGAAGCGAGGAAGACACACAGGGGGCATGTCCCATGCTCTAAGTCAGAGAATCATTGGTTTACTAAGGTTGGAAAAGACCTCCAAGATCATTGAGTGTGACCATTAGTCCAGCACCACCCTGCTCACCACAAAACCCTGTCCCCAGGTGCCACATCCACACAGCTTTGGAACACTTCCAGGGATGGTGATTCCACCACTCTCCTGGACAGCTGTTCCAAGGCCTGGCTGCCTTTTCAGTGAAGAAATCTTTTCTTATATCTGATTTAAACCTCCCCTGGCACAACCTGAGCCCCAGAGGGACTCATTAAAGGCCTCCCAGAGGGAGCTGGAGAATGAGCCATGCCTCCTACTATGGAAAAAGGTGACAAATGCCAGCAATTCCAATAAAGCCCCAGGATGAGCCAAGCTTCACTGCCTTCCTGGGATATTTACATTGCCTCTTGTGTGTTAATAATTAACAGGAATCTGCTTCCAGGGCCATTACCTTGGGCATGTGCTCCTCTTCCTGGTGGGTTTAGGAAACGAGCCCTCAGCACAGATGGGCATGACCCTCGAAGGCACAGATGGACGTGATCCTTGGAGGGGATGAGTAAGGAAAGGGCTCAGCTTGGCCCTGAGAAGGAAAACAAACGCTTGCTTTTGGCAATGGCAGTGGGCAAAGGGGTTCTCAGGAGCGTTATCAGCACCTTGGGAAGGAAATTGCCCTGCCGTGCCCAACATCCCTTGTCCAGCCGGGGTTTTCTCAGCCCTCAGTGTGAGAAAGCAGAGGCCCACGGTTATCTGCATTCCTCTCATTCCACCAACAAAGTCTCCCTGCGGTTCATTTCCTCCAGAAAGGTATTAAGGAATATTAAGGGGATAGGAATCTGCTCATTAAGGACACGGCCAGCAGATCCCTCGCTCGCAGAGGAAAGACTGCAGGGCTTAATTTACCCAATTGTTGATGATTGATTAGCAAGGCCATTTTAAAATGCTTTTGATCCCCAAGTCCCCTCATTACAAGCATGGCTGGGGCTGAAGCCTTGGACTGTTCCCAAGTAATCTGGGAAGATGAGGGTGCTTTGAACAAGTTTTTATTAATATTCCAATCGATAAGCACAAAGGGGCGGATGAAGAAAAGCACTTTGCTGGATTGCATCCACCTTGCCAGGTTTTCCACAGGCTTGGACGGCTCCACTGGGCTGCTGGTGCTTCCCCAGCTGAACTCTGGGTGTGCAACAGGCCCTGTGCACGTGTGCCTGGCCACAGGGAGCCTGTGCAGCTGCAGCAGTTGTGCAGACACACTTTGGATCTGCCGAGGCTGTCACGGCTGCTCGGGTGGTGGGAATGTGTCTGGAACACCAGGCTGCAAGGGAAGCACACACAAGGCAGGCAGGGCTCTGGGATACACAGAGGCCCCCAGGTCATGCTGGTTTTAAATGAGGCTTTTCATCTGATGTGCTAAAATTGTATGCCTCTCACAGTGAGAAGGTGGAGAAGTTCAGAAACTGCTGAACAGCCCAAGGAGAGACTGTTCTCAAAGAGAAATGTCTTTTCTCCAGTCTGAGTCCCTAACCAGGCAACAAGCATTTCAGTGAGAGGAGGGTGGAGAACAGGCAGAGAGATGGCAGGACAGGTCCTGCCACAGGAGGTAGAGAAAAGGCCAGGAGATTGGCACAGAAGGCAAAAAAAAAAAAAGAGAAACCCTACGTGAAGTTGTCCCTGGCAGGTGTCTTGTGCCTCAGGCAATCCCTAGTCTGATCCCAGACCTACCTCTGAATTTGCATCCAGACAACCTCCAGATCTGATTCCAAAATTGTGCATTTGAAGGCTGGTTTGAGTCTGGTCTACTCAGGAGACACACGTGGTGCCAGTTTGGACTGGGGTCTCCAAGACTTGTCTGGCTGCAAAGCGATCACAGGTAACTCCTCAGACACCACCAGCCACGTGAGACACGCTGAGATCTGCTGATGAGAATAGAGAGCAGGCATTCAAATCATTATTGATCAAGGTCTCACATCTTCCCATCTGCTTCTGGTTCTCAGCCTGGCTTGCAGGTGGCAGCGAGCTGTCAGTCCCACCCAGAGCAGCCCTCTGGGCTCCAGTGCCCAGCAGTGTGAGCGTGGAGAGGATCCCTCCCGAGCTGTGTGTGCAGCTCTGCCCTGGTCACTCACACAGGTGAAGGTGGGGATGGTTCAGAAATCAGAGATTGTATCCCATTCACCTCTCCTTAGATGGCTCCAGCACCACTGTCTGTCTCTGAACTCATTGTCCCTCCTTCAGTCAGTGGACTGAAACAGGCACTTTTAGGACATGATTCATCTGCTCTGGTTTAGATGCCATCTCCAGGATGAATTGTGTGCTAGTCCCCATGCCCAGACTGGTTAGACAGATCTGAAATGTAAAAAGAAAATAAGAATGTTCAGGTTGAAAGGCTTAGAGGTAGATATCTACAAAGGAGATAAACCAAATGAGATGCTTCCTAGCACAGGCATGTGGAAATGTTTCCTGCAGCTGGAGATTGGCAAGGCCTGCTTTGGACCAGAGGACCTTTCTCAGCAGAGATTCCCATGAAGAATGTTAACAACAAACCCCACATTCCCTGGGTACAGCCTCCTGCAGATTGAGGAATAACTACACCTGGAGCCCCATGACTGCAGTGCAGTGACTGAGTTACCTGAATTTAGGTCTTTACGTGTGGTGAGGACTTAGGCAAAGCCATGACACTCCTCAGAAGGAAATCACTGCCCTGTTTTTCGTGGTTCTTCTCAGCCTGAGTAAGGTGTTCTGCAACACCTGCCCTGTCCCACGGGAGGGGTGTGAGCTGTGCTCCTGGGTGTGGCCACAGCAGTTCCTTGTGCTTTCCTGGTGGCCTGTCCATGAACATCTCCCTCTTGGAATGATCTGCTGGCAGCCAAGGCAAAAAGCACAGAAGTGGCCATGTGTGGCAGGGACGTGGTGGCCCTAGAGGAATTTTCAGATAGCCACATCAGATCTGAATTTGTTGTCATGCTTGTTTTTTGGAGCTTGTCAAAGTTTTAGCAGCAACATTAATGCTACCACGACTTTTAATGCTGACACAATTTTAAAGGACTTGGTGCCTAAGAGCTGAATCCCAACGTGCACAGCAAGGACACTAAAGCTCAAATATCAAGGTACCAATCATGTTCTTGTAGCTATAGTGACTGAAGTCACTATAAAAACACACAATAGCCTTTGTATGAGCAGAAAATGGGAAGCAGAAGAAATGCATTTCTGAAAATTGCCAGCAAGTTCTCTTTGCTCAGAAAGAAGTGCAGTTAAACAGAACAAGGAAAGGGCAGCACATTCAACCCTCAGGTCAATTCTCCTTCAGACTTCATCAAGAGTTGCATGTCTCTGGTGGATGTGGCATTTTAGGTACCATTGACCAGACACAAAAGAAAACACACCTCCATCTCTCCTTGGCAGACCCGTAAGGTTTGTTGCTTTTCTTCCATTTCCCTGGGGTCAGGCAATTACCAAGCCCTTCAAGGTTTCATTTTTTGAGGAAAGAATGTTTTAGGCTCCTGTGGCAATGAAGAAAAGGATCAGCATTGAAGATTCAGAAGGACCATTTTTGATCAGTGGGAACACCCAGCTTTCCAGAGGGTGGATGGGATTGGACTCATCATTTTAAATGGTGGTGTTGGTGATTCTGGACCAGCCCTGCCCAAATCAGCCTCCTGTCCCCCCATCACTCAGCAGGTCTGACTTAAAAGGAAGAAGAGGCCAGGTTTGAGCTGGGAAAACACAGATGAAGGCAGACCTGAGGAAGACAGTCACTGCAGCTTTCTCCTTGCCTGTGACAACCCCATAGTGAGTTGTGAGGGCAAACACATCACATGCTGTCAGGTGCTCTGGAAAGCACTCTGAGCAAGATGAGCTGACTGACTATCAACAGGCTGACTGTTCTCTATGACCTGCTTTTCAACATGATCTCTCACCAAAACACTATTTTATCTTCCTTTCAGCTCAGAAAGCTGATTCTGTCCTTCCTCATGTGAAGCTCAGCTCTCAGTCCCAGCTGGATGTCCTGAGCACTCATTTTAGGTGATTAGGAGACAAGTTATGCTGCAACATTTCTCCATGGCACAGACTCATGGGATGCACTTATCCAGCTGGACAGTAAGTGAAACTTCCAGCCTGTTTTTACATCTCAAGGTGATGTCTACAAGCTACATTAATTCTGGGATGAAATCTGCCCTGTGAGACTCATGGGCAATGCCCATTTTCCAAACCCTCTCTGTCCTGGTGGGATTTACCTCACCCTACACATCACTGTAAAATCCATCCCTCACTGAGTGCATCCCAGCACATCTCAGTTCACAATCAGTGCCAAAGTCAGGAAAACTCTGGTTGTGTTTCCTGAAGAAATTTAGGTTAGGAAGGGAGATGTAAGATGGATGTTACTCAAGAGGAAGATCCTGTTATCCTGCGCTGGCTGCAAATTTGTAAAGAGAATCTTCTCCTGACCCAAGGAACCCTCTGGAAAAAAGGAGGGTGTATTTGCCAGAGTAACAAACAAGATGCAAGGCAGGACACAGCCTCTGTGTCCTCTGGACTTTGGTCCTGCAAAGTTCAGATCCTCTGCAGATCTTCTCACGTTTGCTCTTCTGAACCTGAAACCCTGTTCTGCCTGTGACCTTGGCAAGGAGCTGAGTCCAAAGTTTCCTCAGTTCCCTCTCTGCAGGACCAGGGGCACCAGCACTTGTTTGTGTCCCTGATGCTCTCCCAAGTGCTTGCAAATTGTTCAGACGCCGAGTATGATCCAAACAAACTGAGCTGGGGGTTGTGTAAACTATCCGTGCACATAAATTGGGACATTTAAGAGGGGAAAAGGAAGGTTTTGTTTGTGTATTTTTTTATTGCAGGGTATAAACAGGCAAATAAATAATTTACCATGTGATCCATGTTTTAAGGCAGCCCAAATCCATTCCTGCTGTGTGTTTCAGAGCTCTATTCAAAGTCAGAGACAGGCAAGGGAGCAGCCATACATTTCTTTTATTGCTCTGCAATAAGCAAAGCTCAAAAGAGTTGAAAGCAAGGATGGGAAAGAATGTGGCCATTCTCTTCTCCCAGGTCCCAGGAGGAATCTCTCTGTGTTCTTGGACTAGGGCTCACCTCACCAGCCTTTAGATGGCCACATCATGGATGTCTGCTAAAGGACAGGTCATGGAAAGCTCCCTTTGTGGAGAGGAGGGCTCATTTCTGCAGCATGAGTCACCTGATCCTGTCTGAACCCTTCTAGACAGTCGGGTAAGCATCATCCCCTGTCTTCTGGGGAAAGCTGCAGCAGGGCCATGGATTGGCAGTGCTTGTGGGCTGGGACAAGAGGCTCATGGGGGAGGACAGGCTTCTGCTTCTTGTCATGTGGCTCCAAAATCACAGAACTGGACTCTTGGGGACTGCAGGTTTAAGAGAATTTTATTTCAGCACACCCAGGCAGGGCTAGATTTGTGCAAGAAGCAACCAGAGAAGGCAAGTTCTTTAAATATGCTTTTAAAAGTGGTGGGAATGGAGATGCAACCTGAAAATGTGGCTGAGAAGACTTTTGTTGGATCATTTGGTCTCCTGCCCCTGGGACTACACTGGGATCCATCTGGATTAGTCAAGAGAGTTCCCAACAAGGGTTCAGCTCACCACTACCACCACCAGTTGGGGTTGCACCATTTCAGCCCCAAACCAACCATGAGATAGGAGAACAAACTAGAGACACCTCCTTACCTGCTCTGAACCAAACCAGGAAGAAAGGGATGCTTGGACATAGACCCTTAAAGCTGTTACTGCAGAGTTTGGTTCAGCATTGGTATTTGTGTAAAACTGCCCATCACCTTCCCAGGGTGTCTCAGCATCACAAAACCTAAGGTTTTCTTAACTGTATTAAGGAAAACAATTTCCTTTCCCTCCCACCTCTGACTTATCAGCTACACTAGGGGATTTGCTGCTCTAGAAAGGATACAAAATGAAAGCCACAAAACAGGTAGGAGTTTTCTCTGGAAAATCCAAGCTCATCATGTCAAATGTCTGGGGGAGTGTTGCAAGGAAACTCACTGCAAGACAGGGGAAGGAAAACCCTTGCTCATGTTTCAGTGGGTCACAAGGTGCAATAAATGCCCATATTATTGAATGCAAATATGTACCCTGGATCAGTCAACTGGCTCTTGGAGTTTGGTTATTCAGTTACAGAGCAATGGTTCTTGCTTTTGCCTTTCCAACAGACTTCTGAAAGAAGATCTTGATTTTTTAATTTAGACCAAATCTGTCTCTTTTTACGAATAAAAAAGCCCATAGTATCTATGGTACAAGGCACTGCCAAACCTATTTTGTACAAATTCTCTATTCATCAAGAAGAGGGAACCAGAGCCTGGCAGGAGAGTGGGTGGATGAGGTCTCTCACAAGATCTCTGACCTCAAGGTCAAAACTCTTCAGCCCACTGTATTTTAGCAGCCACAGAATTCAGCTTCCACCTAGATACAGCAAATGTTAGCATAGAACCACAGAATCATAGAAAAAATCTGGTTGGAAGAGACCTCTGGAAATAATCCAATCCATCCCCCTGCTCAAAGCAGGGCCAACTTCAACAGTTGCTCATATCTTTACACTTCTTCAGCCTGTGTTCAGAAATAAGGTCTGTGACTGAGTTTGTTCTCCTTCAGCAGGAACTGTGTAAAAATTCTGCTTTCCAAGACCTAATCCAGAGAGATCTTGGCAGCACAGCAGACTGGGTGACTTTTCCCTATATATTTCCTCACTAGTATTCTAAATATCTTCTGAATTCCAGACCCACAAATTCAGTGGCAGCTATTTCCTTTTCCTCCACGTCAGAGCAGCTGATTATCCTCCAAAACCAGCCCAAAGCTCTCAGTGTCTCACCTTCAAAACCTCACCAAAGCTCTCAGAGTTGCCCAGAGTTTAATGCACTTTCTGAGACTTTGTGCCACATTTTGACCTGTGCTCATCCTCCATTTCCAGGCAAAGCTGGTGCATGCTGCTGCAAGAATTATATAAATAGTGACAGGTCAATATCCTCAGCACCTGATTTTTGCTCAGAAAGATGGGAAAGCAACATCAGAGACTGAAAACATTGGTTTGTACTCTGAGGGAGGGGAGGGTGTAGTCCACCCTGCAGACTTGGCTTCTCGTGCTGTCCTATTGAAAGTAACATCCTGCTTCCATGGCTCTCCCTTTTTTTCCATGTTCACTCAGGTTTGAAGTGATTAGCCCCCATGGCTGCATCCCATGAGTGGCATTTATGGTCCTTCTCCTCCTCCTGTCCAAGAAGGAGAAGATCATGTGCAGGGTGAAATGTGGGAGCAGAGGTGACCAAAAGGCTGCAGCACAAAACCTCTCCTACAGGTATCTCAGTCCTTCTGGGTACCTGAGGATGTGGTGGATGAGAATACTCAGCTCATCCTCAGCTCTACTGAGGAAGAAAAGCTGGAGGGGTTTTTGGTGTTAATGAAAATATTTTCCTGGCACAGCTGGAAAGCAAAACCCTGAAAAGTTTGAGTCAATTCCTGAAGCTTTGCTGATGTGGTCTTCTGGGTCCCATCAGCAAAGCTGCTCATAAAATCATTGAATCACAGAACATCCTGAGTTGGAAAGGACCCACGGAGATCATTGAGTCCAGCTCCTGGTCCTGCACAGGCCAGCCCATGGAATCACCCCCCATGCCTGAGAGCACTGAGCTCTGGCAGCCTCGGGGCCAGGGCCATTCCCTGGGAGACTGTTCCAGTGCCCAAACACCCTCTGAGTGTGGAGCCTTTTCCTGATATCCAACCTAAACCTCCCCTGGCACAGCTCCAGCCGTTCCCTCAGGTCCTGTCTCTGGTCACCAGAGAGCAGAGATCAGTACCTGACCTTCCTCTTCCCCCAGGAGGAAGCTCAGTGGTCAGGTCTCCTCTCAGTCTCTTCTTCTCCAGGCTGAACAAGACAAGTGACCTCAGCTGCTCCTCATACGGCTTCCCCTCCAGGCCTTTCACCATCTTCAAAGCCCTTAAACCCTCAGTGATGCCTCAGACCAGGACTTGACCCATAACTGGCGTTGTCTGTTCAAGTCCTGCTGGAGCCATGTCAGATAAATCCTTCTGCTTTTCCCCTGCTCTAATTTATCAACATAACAACCTCATCGAGGAAAGACACAGCCTCTGTTTTAATCCAGCAGCTGGTTCTGAGAACATCATGGTCCCCAGCATTGCTGGATGTAGTTGGTGCTCTGAGAGGTTTGGGATAAGCCCTTGGTAAAAGCAACTCCACCTCGGTTGGAACAAAGGCTCAACAGCAAAGCTCCTAACACACCATAAACGTCCCCCTCCAAACTCTGAATTAAACACCCACTCAGCTGAAACCTTTGAATGATGAATATCATCATCTGGGGGCGGGGGGGAGGGAGGGAAATCTAGGCAGCTTTATTTTTTCCAGTGCTACAGAAAGAATTTCCTTCCTGCTGCAGATGTGCAGCCGGGGCGCTGGAAACAGTTCCCCGTCAAGTTGGAGCAGCTGTACTCATGTGTCACCAGGCAGGGAGACTCCAGGCCTGGGCTGTCAGCTCCACTATTGAAATTAATGGGCCAGACTCCTTCCATTAGTGGAAATCATCCCATTTAAATATATATATGTTATGCTGGGTACATAAGGGAACTGCAAACTGGCAGCGTGGAGGGAAGGGGAGCGGGAAATGACAGGGTGTAAAAAGAGAAAATCCGGGAGAGGGAGAACACATCCTCAGGGGAAAGATATTAATTCGATGAAAGAAGTGTAAGGAAAGCCAAGAACTGATCAGATAGCACTGGAATGAGAGAGAGAGAGAGAGGAAGATATATGTATGGATAGATGGATGCACAGATATTTAAGATCTGTGCAAGAACAAGCTCGGTGTGGGACTGTATCAGTGCCCCAAATGCCAGAGGTCACTTGGATCAAATACCTGCAAGGGTCAAAAAAGCTTTCAGCAGCAACAGCAAACTTCAAACCACAGAACAAACACAGTCCAGCAAGGGAATAAGCTTTTTTTTTTTTCCCTTCCTTACTTAGTATTCAGGAGAAGAAGCATTTTTCTGCAGCATTTAGAGAGAGTAAATAATCAGGAACTTGCTGCTGGAGGAGCTGGGAAGGGGCCAGAGAACAGGGGTGTGAGGCAGGGGAATGGCCAGATGCTGGCAAGGCTCCCCACGTGCAGAGGAGGACAATGGGGACTTCTCCCACCCAGTGGGGTGTCTCACACCCTGGTGACACAGAGGGATTCAGAGCTGCCACAGGGTTTGGGACCATGAGGGCTGGGGGGACCTGCAAGGTGCTGCTGGGCTGGGGAACAGTTCAAGGCTTGGCAGAAACCTGTCACTCCACCAGCAGAGATGCTGGGGACTTCTCCCCACCTTTGATCCATCAAGAAGTATCAGGAACCATCTTTAAAACAAATATTCCTGTTTTCATGAAAAGAAACAAAAAGAAGAAGAGACCTCATCTTGAAATCAGATGCACCATCCTTCAACAGAGGGTTTAAAAATGGAGATAACCCAGAATTTGGTGATGACAGTTTATAAGGGAAATGATTTTTTCGTCAAGATTTTTCTGTTCAATCCCTTCCTATTTTTTTTTTTTTGCAATCAGAAACATGAAGCTTCTGATGTGGGAAAGAATGCATTTTTTTT
>VXBC01007982.1:752700-776429 GCA_013399945.1 Ploceus nigricollis
CTGGACACAGCACTAGGACTAAAAGTTGAGGCCAAGAAGAGCTGTGACTGAAAGTGGTCTCAAAGAACGAGGTGTTTTATCTCACAGCAGAAAAACCTGCTTTAATTACACATACACAGCAAGGAGGGAAGGCAGAGCTGGTGATAAGAGACCTGCAGCAGCCCCAACAGAATTAGCTTAATTTCTCCTGTGCCCTTAATTACCTTAGAGGAGGAAGGGCTGGAGGGATAGAAATGCTTGGGAAGGCAAGTGGGGAGGGAAGGTGGCTTGCAAGGCTCTCCAGACTTCCCCAGTCCCTTGGCTCCTGCAGCCACTCCCCAGGGATGGTGTTGTCACTGCCAGGGACCATCCTCCAGAGCAAGGGGTGCCTACAACAACCTGCAAGGTCACCTTGGGGTGCACCTGAGTTTGGTGTGCTCAGAGAGGGGGTTTGCAGCTCTGCAAAAGCCATGGACAGAATTCTGGTAGCAGCTCATCTAGCAAAGGGCAGACACTGCCCAGTGACAAACTGGGTGACAATGGGGAGGCCCTGGCACAAGGTGCCCAGAGAAGCTGTGGCTGCCCCTGGATCCCTGGAAGTGCCCAAGGCCAGGCTGGACAGGGCTTGGAGCAGCCTGGGACAGTGGAAGATGTCCCTGCCCATGGCAGGAGGTGGGACTGGATGATCTTAAGGTCCCTTCCAACCCAAACTGTTCAATGATTCTATGAATAATAAATCATCAGCACTTTAATAGCTTGGTGGGATTTGTACATCTGCATGTGATTGCAGATTGCTCATTCTGAGGCTGTATCAGCAAGCCCAGCCCCAGGCTGTGGCTGTGGGAAGAGGACAGAGAGCACAGCTGCCATGGCATGGGGAGGAAGGGTTTTGCAGCTCTTTCCTCCCAAGTCAGCCACACCATGCACAGGGGGTTGTGCTGCTGTCCCCTCTGCCCTCTCATGAGGCTGCCCTGATGTCCAGGGATGAGGAATCCAGCCCTGTTTTTCCATTTAATTTCCATTTCCCTGTTCTCTCTGTCTTGCTCTCCCTGCAGCAGGGACCACAGCCTCACTCAGCTTTTCCACAGTCCATTTGGGCTTTCCTGGGAGAGCCAGAAACACTGGGCTTTTCTGAAACTGCTTCAGGGTGAGGGAGTTTCTCCAGGCAGCAGGATGGGACACACACAAAGCTCTGTGTGTCCCTACCTTGGGGTTTTTGGTGACTCATCCAGGCAGGAGGAAGATGCCATCACACAAGTGGCCTCCTAAATACCTCTCCTAAGATCAGTCATCCCCCACTAAGCAGGTGCTGGGGCAGTGGGCATGCTCATAAAGGAGTAGGAAATAAGGAAATGTGTGCCTGGAGAGGGAATCTGTCAGGTGTAGTGTTAGTCATGGCCATGGCGTGGGCCTGGTCTGCATCTCTGGAACCTCCTGGGCATGACTCAGGGGCCAGCACAGACAGGGAACAGCCCCAGCACGGGGGATTGTGAGTATCCACTGGGCTGGGTGTGGGGAGAAGAGCCATGGTGGTGTTTATGGGTACAGAGGTTAAAATAAAAAGGGCAGAAAATCGTCAGGCATGATGAACAAGTCCTGCTGCCATCTCTCTGGAGAGTGTCTGTGTCTGCATCCTCCAGCCCATTATTAGTTACTAATTAACTCCTTCCCAGATGGAGGTGCCAGCTTTACCCTCCCAGTGAACCCACACCATTTATCTGAGTCATAAAATCACAGAAGCACTGAATGGTTTGGGTAGAAGGGACCTTAAAAAGCTCATCCAGTGCCACCCCCTGCCATGGCAGGGACACCTTCCACTATCCCAGGCTGCTCCAAGCCCTGTCCAGCCTGGCCTTGGGCACTTCCAGGGATCCAGGGGCAGCCACAGCTTCTCTGGGCACCTGTGCCAGGGCCTATCACCACACAAGATTCCATGGGAAGAAGTTTTCTTCCAAGTGAAGAAGTTTTTTATCCTAAGGGTGAAGGACTGGCACAGGCTCCTCAGAGAGGTGGTGGATGCCCCATTCCTGTAAATATTTGAGGTCTGGTTGGATGGGGCTCTGAGCAACCTGATTTCATTGGAAATGTCCCTGCTCATTGCAGGTGGGCTGGACCAGGTGGCCTTTGGAGGTCCCTTCCAACCCAAACTATTCTATGACCCTGACTCTATGATTCTATGGTTCTAAAACTCTCTGATTCCATGGTTCTATGATTCAACAACTCTATGACTCTGATTCTATGACTTTATGACTCTCTGATTCCATGACTCCAGATCCCAAGGCCCCCAGCCCCACAGGCTGCTCCCACCCCAATACCTGCTCTGCTCAGTGCCCCATGGGGTGGAAATGTTCATAAGGGGAGGGGAACATCCCATTCACTCCACAAGACAAGAAATGCAAGAGTTTTTTCTTCCAGACCACCCAGGAAATAAGTGGCAGTGCAAGATCAGGATTTGGGCTCCCAGCTCCATCTTCCAGCCCCAGGCTTACAGCATAAAACCAAAAATGTCTGCAAACCACACAGTCTCCTGCTAAAAAGATTTGAAGAGATTAAATTATGTTAAACTCTTAATCCTTCAGCCTTTTCTAAGGCCCAGCTCCACTAAAAATCAGAAATGCAAAGACCTTAACACTGGGCTGTAAGAAAAACAAATTACAGTGATCGTTTATTTTAACCCACAAAACTGCAAGAACAAGTAATTACCCTAAACCTACAGCATTCTTGGGAAGAGAGATGTATATAAAATAGGTTCCTTATGACTTTTTGGACCAGCTTTGTAAATTTCCTTCTGGAATTTCTGACACAAAAAGGAAAATGAGTTTTTTAACTGTATCTGTGAGAAGATAGTACAACTTTCAATTTCCAGAGTGGAAGCGTGAAAATAAAAACTTCTATGTGAGCTGAAAAAGCTTTAACTTTGCAGATCTATCTTGATTCTCTCTGTGAGTGCATCCATAAAATCCTTACAGCTGGGGAAGGATAGGCCTTTAAATAAAAATGCTGAAAAAAATCCTTAGTGAAGGAGAGGGTACAGCCTCTTCAGTCTTTGAATTTTGTTTATTGCAACAGATTATGGATCTGAGAGGAAAAGAATTCGAGAAATAATTGTGGCTTTAAGCTATAACAAGATAGCCATTATGAAAAAAAAAAAGAAGTTTGCTGTTTATAGGGGAAGTTGTCTTAAAATTGCTGTGCCCAGGTTTTCAGAGATGGGAACCCCAGGAAATATGATGGAGCTCACTGCAGAGGCAAAGAGGGATTTGTGAAACGTGAGGGGGCAGTTTGTTATGGTGTTTTTATGGAGACAGACTGTTTTAGGACCTCAGCTGAGGCACCAGTCCAAGTCAACATCCTGCAAAAACCTAAATTCTCCTGCTGGCACTCACTTGATGAGCCCTAAAGTGGGAAGGCAACTTCTCCCTTTGTTTGCACCAGCATAAATCAGCTCTGTTGATGTCCAGGGTCTTGAAGGCTTCCTTGAGAAGGATCAGACCCAGCCATGGACTGTGGTGGTGCTTTTGGCTTTATGGGAATGTTTTAAAATGTGTGCTTTATTGTACTGCAGCAGAACATCTTAGAAAAGGCCATGACTGAAATAATTTTAATAAGGGGGGAAAAAATTATGAGTTTGAGTCAACAAAAAGACAGCCTGCATCGGGACTGTCAAGGCAAAATGACTATTCAGACTTATTCTTCACTCACACAACTGAAATAAAGGGGGAGTTGCTCAGGTGATAGTGAGACTAAATCATTGAAACCATCAGGCCTGAGATTTCATTCCTCACAGCCTCAAAACCCACTGTCTCCCACGGGCTAGATTGTGCTTGTATAAGACTTTCCTCCTTGGCTTTTTGTGGTGATTTATGTTTCCTTGCAGTGTGTTATTTAGCCATAAGTTATACCTTTGTGCTGTAGCACATCCCCTGGTAAGCAACCAGACAAAGCAGGAACCTTTTGGTTTTTTGTCTGTAGTGACTGGAAGGAGGCTTTTCTCTATATTTCCTAGAATTTATTGGGGGCTGATAAAAGGAAGATTTCCATGTCCTCATGCTCAGTGAGAAACAGGAACATAAACTCCTGGTCCAGGGAATAAGGACTTCTCAGTACAAAGAGGCCACTCTCTGGGTATTAGAGGAATCCACCCACTGTTCTCCAGAATGAACCTTAGAAATAAAAAAGGAAATATTCAGTGTTTTTATTGACACACTACACCATGCTACTTCACACTTGATTGCTGCACTTGTTCACCACCAAGGTCTCCAAACCAGATCCTGATTCTTCAGCATCCAACAGCTGAGTTCGCAATGCGAGCAGTAAAGGAGAGTTACAGAATCATGGAATGGTTTGGGTTGGAAGGGACCTTAAAGATCATCTAATTCCACTCCCCTGCCATGCACAGGGACACTTCCCACCATCCCAGGTTGCTCCAAGCCCCATCCAACCTGGCCTTGGACACTTCCAAGGATGGGACAGCCACAGCTTCTCTGGTCAACCTGTGCCAGGGCCTCCCCACTGGGAGGAAGAATTTATTCCACTGGGAAGAATTTATTCCTAATATCCAACCTAAATCTCTCCTCTTTCAGTTTAAAGTCATTACCCTATGCCCTTGATTTGGGTTGAAGGAGATCTCGGGGGTCACCTTTCCCAAAGCCTGCTCAGAGCAGGGCTGTAGCAGTGGACAGCTCTGAGGTTCCTCTGAAACTGCTCAGCCAGCTGACAAGGGTGTCTGCAATTCCCACAACTATTTTTTATTGTTTAAATCATCTGAGGATTAAGAAATAACTTATCTTTTAATTAAGAATCAGTTTCATTTCAGATTGCAGCGTAATTTAATTTATTCAGAGCATTCCCAGAGTTAATTGACACCAACCCATACACAATGGCACTTTGTGTCTTGGTGCATTTCCCAGTCTCCTCCACTCTGTGGTCTGTGCAGCCCAGATAGCACAGATACATGAAAGAGGAGATCAGTGGTGCCTTGAGGCTGCTTCTTGCACCCTGAAGTCACATTGACTTCAAAGGAATTGGATGGGTTGCTGCAAGCTGAGGTACTTCACAAAAGGACACCTGGAGTCAGTGGAGTGTGAAGAACATCCACACATGTTGGTTCATGGCCCATCCAGCTCTGGTGCTGGGTCCACCAAGGGCTCAAGAATGAAATGAGCAGAGGATCAAGAGCTTAGAGAAGAGTGTGAGAGCAGGGAAACATGGTGTATTGCCTTGAGAAACAGGCCCTGGGCTCACTTTGTGGCTCTTGGGCTTCCAGAAGTGCTGTCCCTGCATTTAACAGCCCTCCAGGAATTTCTGTCCCATGAGTTAGCTGAACATTGTTTTCAGAACCTGTAAATGTTTTGCACTCACTCCGTGATCAAAACATGCTGCCACCTCACAGAGGCAGCACGAGCTGCAGGGGGAAGGAGACTGAGGCATTTTATTGGATGTGGGAGCTGAGGTCAGTGCAGGCTGCAGAGTTAAATCTGTCAGCACAGGGTGGCAAGCAGGTCATTCCCTTCCACTGAAAAACACTGAGCAGAAATTGCTGCAGAAATCAGAGAGGACAGAAACCAACACTGAGCAGCTCGGGAAGGTGAGGAGCCAGGAGACAGCACAAACACTCAAGGGTTTAGATGGTGTGACCCCAGATTTATGCTGGCAGCAGGGAAATCCAGTGCTGAAGAGCTACAAAGATGGTCATGGAATCAGATCTCACTTTTCAGCAGGAGCTGGATGATTTCATTCTGTCCTAAGTAAACCAAGTTCCCATGCAATGTGAAGAGAGTGACCTGGTGATAGGCCCTGGCACAGGGTACCCAGAGAAGCTGTGGCTGCCCCTCGATCCCTGGAAGTGTCCAAGGCCAGGCTGGACAGGGCTTGGAGCAGCCTGGGATGGTGGAAGGTGTCCCTGCTCATGGCAGGGGGTGGAACAGAATGATCTTTAAGGTCCTTTCCAACCCAGACCATGCTGTGACTGATAAAATGCCCTGAGTGCCTTCCCTTTTGCATGTTAGTTTCAGTAGGTTCAATTCAGGTTTAATCTCCAGATTTGGCATCATGCATGGGGGGCCCATACACACACAAAGAGTTCTCTTATTGCTGTGCTACCCTGGAGCCTCTCTCCTATCTCCCACCAGAACTCCAGGATGCTGGAGATGTTCTGCAGCACTGGGGGGATATTGCCCCAGCCCTGGCAGGGATGTTGCAGATCCCTGGTGGCATCTTGACTGCACCACTCTGCATGAGCAGCAAAATCAAGCCCCCAGATCTGGGGAGAGGATTTGCACAGGAGCAGCAGGGTTTGATCTCACCACTCTGGTGGCTGCTGGTTGCTTTGGATCCTCTGCCTAACCCAGGTGTGAGGCAAAAAGGGCACGTTCCAGGCTATTTGCATGGAGTGAACTTCCACAGCCTTGTGGAAGGATGGCTGTCTGTGCAGCAGCCTGGGCACACCTCCTCCCCACGGGATGCACACAGGCTGGGGGTGCTGCAGTGGCTCCAGCTGTGCACCTTCAACATCTGTCTCTCCATACATTTGTCTATCTCACCTGTTTTTCTTTAACTGTGGCAGGGAAAAATGCAGGTGAACCTGAGATGGGAAGAGATGATGTTGACTCCAGTTCAGAAGGCTGAATAGTTTCTTTATTATAATTATATTACAATACATTAATATATTATTTAAAGAGGAGATCTTAAAACTACATCATAACTTCTAACTACCATATCTAACTACTAACTGTAACTTCTCTCCTGACTCCCTCCCCAGAGAGAGTCCAGACCCNTGGACAGGCCTTGGTGGGGATGAGGATCTCTTCCAGTGCTGGTATCATTTTATACGAGCTGTAAGTGCTTTGATGGCCTGATTTAAACCATTAATACCATTAAGTATTTAATTAAGAAAGTGAATAATTAATTATATATGTTCATACAATAGTAGTCATGATAATACTATTGCTAATGAGCAATAATTAACGATGGGTTGTATTTGGAGAGGCAGTAACAGGAGTGACACCACTGGGATCAGGAGTGTGCTCTGGGAACGGTCACGGGCACGGATCAGTCCTGGCTGTCCCTGAGGAGGGAACAGGGAAACCTTCCTGACACTGCATCCAGCCTTTCTTCACCTTCCTTACCCTGGCATCACCTTCAAGGACTGTGGACTTGGGAGGGGTCCTGGTTCGGGCAGAGCAGGTGTTGGGAGCAGGAGGTGGACCTGGAATATTCCAAGGTTCCTGCACCTTCTGCTGTTATGCAGCTGGGTCTGTCTCCCTTTTCCCATCCCTCACCAAGCTCAAACACACATCTGTGCTCCCCACAGCAGAGCTGAGAGAAACTTAACAAGAAACACTCAAAACCCACCCTTACCCATTGTTGTGCACCTTGTGCCGGGCACTGCAACGACATATAAATAATAAAAAAATTAATAAAAAATGCCAGTTCCCTCCCCAAGTACAGGAGTGGTGAGTCTTGCCAGGGACTGGTTGTCACCAGTCACTTATTGTCACTCTGTGTGTGTGCTAACACAAGCTGCTCCTCTCGGAGCTGAGGGCTATAAATAAGAATTAAATAATGGTAGCTGCAGTGGGGAAGATGATGGCAGTGTTATTGTGATAGATATCCATGCTGGACCCTTTGTGGGCTGTGGGATGAAATGTGAGCTTTCTACACAGTCAGGAACAGCCCAGAGAGCGTTTGGAAAATTCCAGGGGAAAAACTGATTTGATTTTTGGCCTTCCTCAGGGAGGAAACTCACAGGACATATTTTCCTGGCTGTGGGAGTAGCCTGTGAGAGGGGTAACATATTCTCCATACATATGTCCCCGTCTCACTTTGCATCCTCAGGAATGCAAGGTTAGCAGGAAAATGCAGCTGGGAATCTGAAATGAAAAATTCTGCCGACTCTTCAAAGAGCATCTCTGATCTCTTTCACAGGCACGCTCAGCTTGCACAGAGATGCTGCTGACGTGAGGGGCTCCAGCTCTGAGAGCTGCAGGACCACACTCCAATGGAGGAGAGGTGCAGGACCTGGGGGAAGAGGCTGTTGGGAGGGGAGAAGTGTGGAGCTGTGGGGTGCCAGTGGGACAGGGCATTGCTGGGGTTGGTCATGGTATTTTGGGGTGTTGCACCTGAGTGACAGTCATGCCTGCCTCATCCATCCATCCATCCATCCATCCATCCACCCATCCATCCATCCATCCATCCATCCATCATCCATCCATCCCTGCAGTCCCCAGCAAGGTGCAGAAACCCCTTCCCAGAGGCTCTCAATGACTTGTGCTGTGCTATTTAACCTCTGCAGTTTGCTCTCTTCAATTCCTCTGAAGTTTCTCCTCTCTTCCATCACCCAGTGGCCAAGGTTGCTGCTCAGAACAGTCAGGATGGGAGAGGAGAAGGCAGGAGCTGGCAAGATAAAGTTTCCAAGGACTCCTCCCTCCTGCTCCCTACTCAGAGCCTCTGTGTTAAATCAGCAGAGGGTTTTTTGCCCTTTCTCCTTTCCCCAGAGGCTGTCCCAGGACAGCTCTGCTCTGGGAGTCAGAAACCTTCCTGTAACCACTCAGTCTCATGGACTCATTTTCAGCTCTTTTGCCCTCAATTTTGCTCTGCCTGATCTTTCATGTTTACCCCTGAGACAAATGTGCAGACAGCAGCTGCATCCCATCCCAGCTCCCATTTCAGTAGACTAAGCAAGCTTGGGGAGCTCTTTTTGTGGGGCAGAAGGTTCATGGATCAAAGGCTTTGCTTTCACTTGCACCAGGCAGTTTTCCCTAAGAGCGGATTTGTCTTGATATTATTAACATAGCTCACGAGAGGGGAAAAATAATGGACTGTCCTCAGTCCTGGTGAGGCCAACCCAATACACAGAAATGGTGGGGTTTTTTTCAAATTAATTGAAGAGGAAGATCCATCATGGCATCAAGGCTTGTGGAAAAAACTTGTGTGTTCTTTTTTCTTTTTTTTTCTTTCCTTTTTTTGCATGAGCAATCCCATTTGTGGACCGGTGCTAAGAGAGCTGCTGGAGGATGAGGGCTTTCAAAAGTTAATTGATTAGAGGAAAATCCCACCTCCTTAATAGTTATTTAGACTCATTTCATATTTTGCAGCTGTTACATAGTTATAAGGTAGCTGATAGAAAAGCCCCTGTATTACAGATGGAAAACAATTTCTCATGAAAAGATCAAAGTCCCAGTTTCCATATTTGAGCACCTTTATCAGTAAATCACATGCCAGGATAAGAAATTTCAGTGTCAGCTTTCTGCTTCCAGACCAACAAGACTGAACAACTACTCAAAAGCAGAGAGTTTAATTTTAATTAGATTTTCAATTGCTTTTAAAATTAGGCACAATAAGGATATTTACAATTAATATTCTGTTCAGCTCTGCCATTTAACCAACCTTTTCAAAGAGATAACCCCTGGCTCGGGATCAGCTGTGGATGGTCACCCTTAGGAGCATTTCTTCACTAAATAGGAGCTTATTTCACTGAGAAGTTACGCTCCTGTGGTGACAATCCATCATTGCTCACAGGACTGGTGTTGTCAGTAAAACCTTATTTACTGCTCCTCTGACCAAATAAAAGCTTTCCAAATGGGCAAGAATACACATGTCTCTAGAGAAAATGAGACCTTGGCTTCTGGGAACAGCTCAGCCAACCTTCCAAAAGTCTGAAAACACTCTTTACAGGCTGGTGCTGCTGCACAAAATAAATCCAGCCCAGAGAACCCTTGATCTGCCAACAGCACCCACAAAGTGCCAGCACAGTTGGACTCAATGATCTCAGAGGTATTTTCCAACCTTAGTGATACTGGGATTCTAAGAAAGGCAGTGAAAACTATGCAAGGGTGACCTTCTCTGGAAGGAGAAAATGGGGAAATTTCTTGATCTCCAAGACTTGTGGAGGGAGAGCTTTTTGAGCTCAGCTCTGGGTCAAGCCTGGGTAAGATGCTGCAAAGTGACAATTCCATTTCTCATGATTTTGTCTGGAGTCTCAGGCTGCCATGCTGGTGGTGGAAAGTCCAGAACAGGCCCTGAGAATTTCACTTTTGACTTTCACAAAGGTTGTCTCATTTTTTTCCCTTTATGTTTTTACAAAACTCCAGTCACAAGGCTATGAGGGTGTGAGAATCACAGGTTTCCATTTTCAGCTGAAGGGCTCTAAATGTGACTTTTAGACATGCAAGCACAGATGAAACTAAGAAGAAGTCACAATTACTAATTTAATATCTCAGACTGAAGACTGGCCCTTGAATTTTGTCTGCTCAAGGCCAGCAAAGCTGCTGAGGGAAGTTAATTTTTATCCTCCCTGTGGAGTGCTCTGATGGTCTGAAGATGTCTGTGAGGTGGTTCACCAGCCACCTATCTGCATGTCTGTGATATAAATGCTTGTACTGAGAGAGGGAAACCCATTCCTGGCTTTCTGGTGTCATTTGAGATGGCCCAGGATGTCCCACCTGGCCTCCACCAGGCCAGAATGGCACATATCTTCTGCAAGAAGCCAGGCTTGTCAGCCCCCTGTCCTGAGTGCTCTGGAGCTTTTCAGTACCACTGGCTGCTGATGTTAAGGACTGAATTGTTCTTCCACGTCAGGGTCAGCCTGCTCAGCCTGCAGCTGACAGGGACAATCCTTTGTCCTGTGTCTTGCTGTGCCCACCCAGCCTCTCAGGGCTGAGTGTGAACAAAGAAGCACTTGAATCTCTGGATCTTGCCTCTTTGGTTACTAATTCACTGTGTGGGAGCAGTGAAGGACATCCCTGCCTTTCCTTGAGGGTCAGATGTGAGAAGGGAAATGACGAGCTCAGCGCTGGCCTTGGTGGGGCTCTGTGAGCCAAATGGTGATGGTGTCCCTTGGACTGGGGACATTTCATCCCAAGAGCTGCACCCTCACCCTCCTGTGCTCTCCAGGGGGAATCTGGGGAGTCCTCACTACTTTTACAGCCCCAGCAAGGAGGGCAGCTTGATGGGGAGGGAGCCCCAGGCATCCAGGGCAGTGCTGGAAAGCAGGTGGGGCTGAGCACAGAGACAAATGAGCTCCAGCTTACCCAAACCCATGGATCTGCAGCAGGAGTGGCTGATACAGCTGCTGTCCTCCCCAGCTTGGAGAGGGCAAAGCCCCTCTCACCACTCAGGCCATGAAAGAGATGTGAGGAGATGGAAAAAAGGGAGCTAAACCCTCCATCCTTTGCAAGATCTGATCATCCTTTTCAATTGCTGTGAAACCTTCTCTTCCCTTCTCCATCACATTGTCCCGCTCATAATTACTTCATCAAATCAACTTCTTCTCCTCTCCTTTTCCTCCTGCAGGTTTCAAACTGCCCAACCCCACTCTGTGACAAATCTGCCTGAAGCCACAGCTGCTCCTGCATCCCTCATGCCCTGTTTTTATCGAGTGCTTTCTGTCACACACATACATGTATACACAAATGTATATTTTTATGAGCCTCTATTTTCCTCCCAGCACTATTTTCTTTCCACTGTCTTGGTTTTGCTCCCTCTCTGGCCTCACAGGGCCATTTGTCACTTTTTGGATGTTTTTTTCCTTTTATCAAGATGTTTTCTCCTGGAATGCTTCCCTCCAACGCAAGCTGCCTGGCCCATTAACTTCCAGAGCTCAGCTGACAGCCTGGACTCCAAGGCCCATTGCCTTGTGATACTGAGAGCTTCTGAGCTGCAGGAATTAGCTGGTAAAATGACCCAGTCACATGCACAATAGGAAGAAGAAATACAGTTTTCAGGGTACAATAAGATAATAAATTTCGCAGCTGTGCTCAGATCCTTTTTTTTCTCTCTCTCTCCCTCCTGCTTTTCACTCCTTCCTCTTGTGTGATAATCTGATAAATGGTTGTGGAAGTTTGACTGTTTCTTAGCTGGAGCTTTATTGAAGCATTTGCTGCTGCAGACAAATTGTGTTAAATTTCTCACATACACCCCAATCCATTGTCATTCATGGCGATCGATCAGGCTTGTGCCCACACTATTGACAAGCAGAAAGACCTCTGAAATCTTTGTTTAAGCACTCAACTGGTGCCATGAATTATCTGTATTTAAATTAGCAAGCCTGCATTTGAGGATTCATTATGCTTCCCTGCTAATTGGGTCTTGCTAATGATCATTAAACCCACGTCCCCACCATCTTGTTAGCTGACAATTTAAAGGGATCGTAAAAGGCAGCCAGCAGGGAGGCTGCACAATTCCAGAGGTTGTTAATGGCTCTGGAGCTGCTTCAGCTCTGAGCCCGTGGTTTGATGCCAGCTCAACATGTGTGTGTGTGTGTGTGTCACAGAAATAATTGCTGTGGCAGACACCACTGAAGGAGAGGGGACACGAGGTGACGGCTCCTCAGTCCTGAGGAGCAGAGGAATGCTGCTGTGGGTGCTCCCAGGTCCTTGTGTGTGCTTTACACACTGATAAACCTGCAGGCTTCCTGGACTGAGGAGATTCAGGCTAAGAGGCCTTGGTTAAGGGGATCTTTGTCACTGTCCACCACAGAATTAATTATTTATCTCCTCTGTCTTGTCCCCAGGGTAGGGGACATTGCTATTAAAGTGCACAGTGGAGGCATGTTGGGGTTTGAAGGCCCAAAGCTCACAGAGAGCCCAGATGGGAGCACGGATGGTGATGGATGACCCTGGGGAAGCATTTTCCTACAGCTAATGCAGCTGATCCAACCTTCCATGGGCCATCCTACACTTCTGTGGGTCAGCCTCTTCTCAGGATGAAATTCTGCCTCTGTGCTTCCTGAGCAGGGCTCAGGGCTGTGACATGCAGCCGCCTTTGTAAGGGGAGAAAGCAGGCTGGGTTTGAACAGGAGCAATTTGAATTTTGAGCACTGGTAAAAAAGCAGGCTGGGTTTGAACAAGAGCAGTTTGAATTTTGAGCACTGGTAAAAAAGCAGGCTGGGTTTGAACAAGAGCAGTTTGAATTTTGAGCGGTGGTAGCTCCGTGTTGGTGCAACCATCGGGATCTGACTGGGATTATCTCCTTCAGCACCTGGGTACCCACAGACCTGGGGCACTGCTGCAGCCTGCCAAGCCTCCTCCAGGTGGTCAGCCCTGACAGCTGATGCCATGAGAGCGCCAAGGGGGGAGGAAAGGAAACGACTTAGGTAGTTAAACCTCCCTCCACCCCGATGATTTAGTGATAATTACATATTGAAAAGCAAAACGAGAGGCTGTTTGCATAGCAACTGCAATATAACTGCAGTGTAATTACAGTTCTGCCTCAGAGGGATTGCTGGCCCTTTAGAAAGCTCCTGTCCTGCCTCTGCTCCAATGTGCATCCCCACATGGGGAAGCAGGGGAAGGTGGCAGCAGTGGATGGATGGACAAACACACCTCAGGGTGTGGGATGCACGGTGGGGCTTTCAGAAATACCTGAGCTGTACAAGGAGGGGTGCTGGAAGGACCCAGGAACACACAGCTGGAGCACAAGTCCTGGGTTGTGGAAGGTCCCCCAGGAGAGGGCTGGAAAAAGGAGTAGATGAAGGTGCCCTGGTGCAGATCAGACCCCACACCAGCTGTTCCAGCCAGTGTTAAGGGGCAGACAGCCCACATTTAGGGCAGAAAGGCTCAGAAACTGTGTGTGGGGGTATGTGTGGTTTCTCTTTTTTGTTTGAGATTCCACGTGGCTGGAAAGCCAAAGAACCAGGGCAGGAATGTCATAGAACCATGGAATGCTTAGGGTTGGAAGGGACCTTTAAAGGCCATCTAGTCCAGTCCAGACCATTCTCTGGTCTGGCTGAAGGACATCTCCAACCAGACCAGAGAATATACATGAGGAGAGGACTGAAAAATCCATCCCAGATGGGCCAAGGCACACTTCAGATTCCTTAGGAATAGGTGCTTGAGCCTGGAATAACCATGGTACCCACTGAGCCAAACCCACAGAGCAGGCTGAGATGCAGTTGTAATTATTAAATCCCACAGAACTTTCTGAGTTTAGTTCCATGGCCTGTTGAGAGCCAAATAACCAAGTAAGGATTCTCCCAAAAAGTGATGCCAAATGAGTGACAAGTCAACACGAAAGAGTCCCACATATTCCTAAACTTTTCTTGGGGTCTCAACACAGAATAAAGTGCCAAGGCAGTTAAGCAACAGCCTCCCCTTGACCTAAAGAGGGTCCCAAAAAGCTGAATATCCTCCTCTGTCAATCCTCAGCTAAATCTTTACCACCCTGGGGAATTCACAACGGGTATTAGGTGACAAACCTCAAGAGGTTTTAGGTGTCACAGCTTTAATAAAGCAAAAATGAGAAGCCCTGCAGGCTTGCAGGCACCTTGTGCCCTCTCAGGGCTCTCAGGGGACCAGAGATGTCCCCACAATGGGTTTGGGGAGGAGCCATAAGGGAAGCTGCTGCACAAGGGGGACATCTGCAAGCACAGTATATTTGGGGACAGTTGGTTGGGGCCCTCGATTGTGCAGACTCTGTAGTCCTGGTTGTAATTTATCCCAACTCAACACAGATGTTGAAAATAGGGCAGATGAATCATGCCCTAAAAGTGTCTGTTTGTGCTGACTACAAAGGGAGCCCAGGGTGACCAGCTCTGCTGGAAACGTCTGCATTGTGGATCCATGAAGTCAGGTGAGAGAAACCCCACATCTCCCACTGCTCCGTCTCTGTTTCTTACCTGCAACAGTCACTTCTCAAGATAAAAGCCTATCCCAGGCTCCAGGGCCAGCTAATCCTGCACTGAGCTGCTGAAATGAATGACAGTGGTCAGCTGAGTAGGAATTCCTGCAGACTTGTTTGCAAAGTCAAAGTCAATTTTGAAGCAAGGCTGTTTTACTTTAGTGCAGTGGACAAGGATTCAGCAGATATCTCAGAGCTGAATGAAAGGTTTTCAGTGCAGCCAACAGGAAGATGAGTGATGCAATTGCCCGACTCTTCCCAGTCTTTCTTACTCAGATTAAATTCAAACTATTGTATTCCACCCCAACAGTCTGCACTTCCCACAAGTTCTTGTGCTGACTTACACATATTTCCCTCATGAGAATTATTGTGGAGGTAATGGGAGGAATTTGGGTTCTTCTCTCTCCTCCACCCCAAACAACCCAGCCCTGTGCCTTCGCAGGAACAAGCAACTCATCCGAAGGCCTTCCATCAAACCGAGCCCTAGGCAAAGCGGAGATAAAATTTAGATGTCATCAAATTAAACCCCAGGTAGACTGGTGGTAGAAATAATACATTTAAATGTCACCATTAGGTTTCATTGTTACCAACCTGCTGAGAGCTGCAGCATCTCTCTGGAATTTGCAAACTGAAGGAGACATCAATGAATTGGTTTCCCACCTCTTCTATGACAGCACGTGGCTCAGACTTTGTGTTGAAACCAATTAAATTTGTGGCAGAGAGCAGATTGAGTTTCGTTGGGTTTTTGGTTGGTTTGGGGTTTTTCCCCCTGTAGAAGGGAGGGGTTTGAAGAAGGAAAGAGGAGAAGCTGGAGAGAAAGCAGCAGCCAGGGCGGGTTTGACCACGCAGGCCTGACGACAGCGCGGGCTGTGCTGTATAGACTTGTGCAGTAGGAGATGGACTGCAGCCACGGCAGAGCATCTGTCAGATGATAACTCACAGTCATTTGCAATCTGTGCTGGAGG
This sequence comes from Ploceus nigricollis, assembly GCA_013399945.1. Taxonomy (NCBI): domain Eukaryota; kingdom Metazoa; phylum Chordata; class Aves; order Passeriformes; family Ploceidae; genus Ploceus; species Ploceus nigricollis. The sequence goes on from VXBC01007982.1 coordinate 768,261, forward strand.
GAGACCAAGGGCCTGAGCCAACACTTCCAGTTATCCAGGCCTTGTCTCCGGGCCTTAACTCCATCTTCTTTACATCCCATAGAATGAGGCTCTCCTGCTGCTCTACTGTAGCACAGCAGTGACATCCAGGGGCCATTTCACTTGCTGTGGAGATCAGCCTACTGATATGCATGAGCATATGTACCTCAGCCAAAAACCCACTGAAGGCACTTGGAAAGATCCCCGTCAACGTCAACAACTTTTGATCCATCTGTTTTCCTCCATGGTTTTCAGCAGTTAGCAAAAGAAGGGCCCTGGTGCTCCATTACCTTTGTTGCTACCTTTTTGGCTGAGTAATCTAAGAAAAATCTCCCTGTGCCAGCCTTCTGTTCAACACATAAAGTGACTTTGTGTGCTGTGATTCACCCAGTGCCCCAAACCTCCCCAAAACCATGACCTATAGCAGTAACAGGAGGTCCACCCACATCTCTGGGTCCATAATGGCATAACCTCAAGCTTTTGCACCAAAACCCAGCCATTCTACTCCTCCAAAGCTGGGGTCAGGCAATTACTGAGCCAAAGGCCACCTTAATGAGCCAGCAGTTGGCATGAAAAGCCTGCCAGCCTTTAGCTGTGTTGGATGCTAGGAGGTCATCTGGACCTCGTGGGGGAAACCTGACCTCTGCACAGCTGGTTCAGCTCTCTCACTTGGATTTAATCTGACTTTCCCAGACTCCATCTCATTACAGTTTTCCTTGATGCCATTTCCAGGGCTTATACCTGCGCAGATGTTGATAACCTGCAGTAAAGCCACTTCATTTTTCCCTTAGATATGTTTTTCTCTCTCTAAAGTAGGCTTCCAATGCCTAAAATCACTCTGGCAGGAATCTTTGCTGTTTCCTTAAGATCTTTTTTTGGACATCAGGACTAGACATAACTTTTCAGAAATGGTCTCACTAATGCTGTTTACAGAGATAATATCAGTTCAGCACTCCCACTTCATATTTGCCGTCTGCGCAGCCAAGGATTACTCCAACCTTCTTGGCTAAGGCATTGCTGGGAGTTCAAACACCAGCAATTGTCTAGCAGGACCATTCCAGTTGGTTCTGAGTCACAGATTTCCAGGATGTATCCCCCCCTACACACATCCCCTAAGGTGTGACCCCCATCACTTGCTCCAAAACATTCGCCTTTTCCTGTGGCCACACCAAAATGAATTTTCAGTGGTTCCCACTTCAGCCAGAAGCACCTGCCTGCACAACCAGGCTGTGCCCACAGCTACTTGCCACCAATCTTGTTTTCATCTCCTCTGCAAATTTTACCTGCTTTCTGTTTGGGTTTTTCTTTTGCAAGTAAGGGGCTGCTGCTCTGTGGTGGTTATCGGATCATTCTCCAGCTATTTGCTCCTTGCATTTTTCTTCCTCCCACTTTTCTCTCAGCTTCCACTTCTCCTCCCATGCTTTTACTCCTTTTTGCTAACATCAGTTGGATCTGGTTTTGTTTTCTGAAGGTGGCTTGTTTGGCTCAAATCACTGGGCACTATGGCAGATGTTTGGGTTTGAGGGGAGGTGTAATGAAAGAGGATCACACTGAGAACATGCCCTGCATGTCTCTGCTCTGCCTAGACCAGATGTGCACCATGTGGCCCAACACAACAGTCATCAAGCACTGAAATTGAGAATATGAAAATATTCCTCAGAAAAGAAGTGCATAAAGCGACCAGAGGCGGCTCACCAAAAATCTCTTATTCTCAGCAAAAAGAGAGGTTTCCCATGGCCCAGTAACTGTTTTGATAACCCTCTCACTGGTCTAGCAGAATACTAATAAATAGGTAGCAAAAGAAATATTTTTATACAGCCTTAACTACAGCAAGGCAAGCATTTTCTTAATTTTCATTTTTCTCCCTCTTTTTTTGGGCTTTCCTGGGTCGGGCAGGGCAGGATGGAGAGGTGGACTAAGTGTTTACATTAAAGAACAAGTGGAGATTTTGCATTTGTGCACTTAAATCCTGGTTGGGGTATACTGGGCAGTGAGAGAAGGAACTGGGAGGGGGGAAGGAATTAAATTATCTCTGTAAATAATAGGTGTTATGTACCCAGCCTGAATGGAAACAGGTAACAAGAAACCTCTCACTGGAGCCAGGTTCATGCACAAGCATAAGCTGGGCTTTAGGGTTTTCTTATGCAAAAACTGTTTGCACTCCTCAGTTTCAGCCACTGAGAAAGCTGCCTGTGTAGAGGATGCAATTATGGAATCATGGAATGGTTTGGGTTGGAAGAGGCCTTAAAGACCATCCAATTTCAACCCCTCTTCCATGGGCAGGGACACCTTCCACTGTCCCAGGTGGCTCCAACCTGGTCTTGAACACTTCCAGTGATGGGGCAGCCACAGCTTCTCTTGGCAACCTGTGCCAGGGCCTCATTGCTCTTTTAGCAAAGAATTTCTTCTTAATATCTAATCTAAATCTACCTTCTTCCAGCTTAAGGTTATTCCCCCTTCTCCAAAGTCCCTCTCCAGCTCCCTTGTAGCCCCCTTAAGCACTGGAAAGGGGCTCTAAGACCTCCCAAGAGCCTTCTCTTCCCCAGGCTGAACAAACCCAGCTCTCTCAGCCTGTCTAGGATAGAATTTCGTCATCTTTTAATGGTTGTAAAGCCCTTACTGCCTGTGCACGTGGCTCTGTTCCCCACTCTGCACTCGGAGAGCTGAGGCAGGGCAGGGTTCAGCCCAAGGTCCTGCAGACAGCCCATGGCAGAGGAGAGGATGCTCAGAAGTTGGTGCTGCCACTGCTGCCCCATCCTCCCTCCTTCCCTGCCTGACCCTGCAGCAGTGCATGGCAGGAACTCGCTGTCCCTGGGGTGAGATGCTGAGGATCACCTCCTGATTAGAGACTGAACCAAACATTTCAAAAGGGACTGTTCTTCCATTCAAAAGCATATCTTCTTTGGATCTCTTATGGAAAGCATAAAAAGCTTTTCAAAATAGCCAGCATGATTATTCATGACTACTCATTTGCAGCAGCGCTTGTTTTCCATGGCAGCACCGATGAGCTCACCTGAATAAAGATTTTTGGGGGAGAATGGATGGCTGGAGGTTTTGCACAAGCCAGGATGTGGGCTGGCATGGTCCCTCTGTGCTGGGCAAAGACCAGAGACCTCACTCCCATCCCCATCCTGGTGCTGCTCCAGCTGCTGCCCTCCCACAGCTGTGCTGTGCCTCTGGCACTGGGAACCCATCTGTGCTTGCTTTATCCCTCCAGTATCCCATGGAGGGAGGGCTGGGGGCACGCTGGGTTTTCCAGGGAAGCCCTTGATGGATGGGCACACCTGATGGAGGGTGAGGATTCCTGCCAGAAGAACCCGCAGTGATGTGCTCAGGGCCGTGCGAGGAGGATGTGGCAGTGCAGGGGAGGGAGCCCAGATCACCAGTAAAACCCAGCCTAGCTCAGGATGATTTCCCAGGAGGCAGAATATCCCTTCCCCTCCTGCTCACCCCTGGCCTCCATGTACTCCAACCAGCAGGCTGCCAGGACTGGAATTTCCTGACTCCTGAGACCTCGGCTGTGCTGCAACACCCACCGGAGTCTCCTCCGCTTCCCCCCAGTTTTGTTTGTCTGTGGTTTTGCACAGGGGGAAAAAAACTCAAAAAAACAGAGCAGGCGGAGGTTTCCGGGAGCCCTCGCTCGGCCCGGCAGGGAGCACAGGGCGATGCTGGGCTGCTTTGATCAGGTCATTGTTCAGCCCGGGAGCTGCGGGTTCCAGCGGCAGCTGCGAGCGATGCAGGCAGGGTTTGCCGGGCTGTCTGCTGCGTGATGTAAGCCCTCCTTTAATTTGTTTTCCAGAAAATTCATTTGGAGGAGAGCTCTGCGAGCGGCTTGGCAGCGGCCGGGAGGACATCAGCTGTCAGCCCTGGCCAGAGGGACGGCGTGGGGGCTCGCAGGGCTGCTTTCCCTGCCCGGGAAGAGCCTCTGGGTCGGGTCCACAGCGAGTTACTCCCGGTCACTCACTGTGTCAAGCTGCAGCACAGTTATTTGTGCAGAGTGGCCAGCACAGAGCACTCTGCACCTGTGGATGTGACAGTAAAACCAGGGATAAAAAACAGCCCAAGCAGGAGCCAGTGCAATTCAATCTGTATTAAGTGAATGCAGTTAAGTGGGGAAGGATTCTCAGGCTGGCTGAGAGCGGCTTTCCTTTCCTCTGTGGGTCTAAGGATGCATGTCCAGGCTAAAAGTATTTGGAGGATACAGCACAGAGAGCTTTGCCTGCTCTGTTCTGCACCATTTGACTCTTTATCTGTAGGATAAGGAGGGAGCATGGCTGAGAGAGGGAAGCACAAAGTGTGCCAGCTACGGTGGGAAAGGCACAAACTGGCAAGTGATCTGCTTGTCTTTGTCCTTCCTTCCTTCCTTCCTTCCTTCCTTCCTTCCTTCCTTCCTTCCTTCCTTCCTTGAGGTTCAAAGCCCTATTACATCTTCTCCTTCTCTTTGAAGTCAAGGAAAGCTGGGTTGTTCTTCCCCATGGACTCAGAGCTGCAGGGGACCCCCAAGGTCATCATGCCCACCTGTGGCTTCAAGCAGAACTCACCAGGTCCAGCCTTAACAGGTGTTTCTGTAAAAGAAGCAACAACTGGTGCTTGCTCCAAGAGACCTCCCCAACCTCCTGGCAGCGTGTCCTGGTCCCTGCTCACCCCAGTCCAGAAGAAAGCTTTGCCTTATCCCTGATTTCTCTTGTTTGTAGCATGTCCCTTGCTTGTCCTGCCCTTCAGGGACAAGGAGAACAGGCTGTCCCCTGGTGTCCTCAGCAGCCTTTCAGGAGCAGCCCTTGGCCTGTGTGCCTTGTCCCACATGGGATGGGAAGGTCAGTTCTGCATTTCCTGGCAGTGAATATGTGAAGGAGTGCAATTATTTATGGGAAAGGAGGTTCAGGCATCTTTTCCTCCCATGTGCCACCCCGTAAGCCTCACTGGGGTCATCAGGGCAAGCACTACTGGGGTACGACCACTGGAAATCAGCTCCCTAACTTCTTCCATGAGTGCTGACCCTAAGGCTGGAGAAATGGACACAGAAATGGGCGATGACTTTACTGGCTCCAATGGGGTTAATTGAACATGTGCCTAAATGTTTTTCTGGAGGAGGTCAGAGACAGCTGCAGGGGGACACTGCAAGGTGGGATGGGAGGGCAGCTGATGGCTTTGCTGGTCTCTGGAGCACGGCAGTTGCTGGGCATTATGGCTGAGCACTGCGGGTGAGCAGGACAGAGCAAACTCCTCCTCGCTACCTTGCTGCAGGTCACCTCTTCCATAACTCACTGAGTCATTTCCCCCTGCAGAGAAGGACAAGCTGAAGAATTTGGTTGGCCAGATTGTTTTTTATTTTTTTTTCCCTTTTGGAAAAAGAATAGCATAGCATTTCCTCTGCCTTGTCCTCTCCCGTGCTGTACTGGTAGCTGCACTGAAGCTGATTGATTAGTTTAATAACACTCAGTTGATATGCAGCCATAAAATTATGCACTTTTACTCATCAGGCTGATTGAACTCCTCTGCTGACTGCACAGGAGCAGAATGGCAGAGTTAAAATAATGAGGGAAACAGCCAAGGGAAAAGCAAGCGTGGTGGTGTTATTGTTTTAAAGCTGAGGAAGAAAATGAGTCCAGGGAGGAGCTTTTCCAAAATAAACACCAAAATACAGAGGGAAAATGTTAAGATGTAATTAGCATTGGTACAAGTGCCATTAAATGTCTGCTGGGGTTGGAGAGCTCCTTTTACACCCACCTGGTCTATTTTGGGGTTTCAGGAGGTTGGGTCTGACCCTGTTGAACATCCCCAGTCCCCTCGTCCTCAGAAAGGGTGAGAGGGGCTGAGCCCTTTGCAGGGTGAATAAACTCAGTGGGAAAAAGATGGGAATTCAATTTGTTGTTTAGCTTGGGGCTGGTTTTGGTTGTTTTGTTTTCGTTTTTGGTTTTTTTTCCTAATTCTGGCCAAGGAGGGAAGGATATGAGGATGGAGCTGGGAAAAAAACATGACTGGGAAGGGATTGTTCCCTCTGCCCCCACGCTAATGGCATCAGTGGAGGGGAGATGGTGTGATGGGGACTACCAGGGCTCCTGCAGCCTGGCCTGGCAAGGACAGGACTCCTCTCAGTGACGTCCCCACGGCCCTGAGCTCTGCTCTTTGTGTTCCTGGGCACCAGGGAGCTGAAGTCAGCCTCTGTCCTGCGGGGTGTCAGTCACGCTCCCTGAAGCCACCAAAGGGAATTGAAGGTTCCTGCTCAGCCATGAATCAATATGCAGGAGCAGGCAGCAGGGCTGGCTGATGAAAAGCCACACAGCCCCCATCCATGCATGGAGAATGGCATTTAAGGCTTTATATCCCAATAAAATATTTCCCAGCACCCCAGCATGGCTTGCTCGGGTGACAGGCTCTCTGTTTGTCCTGCACACATTCATTTTATTTATAAGACCAATTTGTCTGCAATAGGTCAGGCAGCTCCTCGTGCCCGTGATCCCCATCGCTCCCACTGCTGTGAAACATTTTAATTGAACCTGCTCACGTGCTGTGTCCCCAGCACAGGGCTGGCAGCCTTGACCCCAGGCCCATCCAGAATGCAAAACTAGTCGGATTTTTCCTTTGGGGCTCATCTCCCTGAAGGAGGGGATGGGAACAGGGGAGGGAATAAGGGGCACTTGGCATTTATTTTCTCCCAGAGAAACGCCTGGCAGATGGTTGCACAACTCTTCTTGCCCTTTCCCCCTGATTGCACCCCATCCAGGTTGTTCCTGCAAGCAAGTCTCTCTTCCTCATTTGCCTCAAAGGGCTTTGGGTCAGGCCACGTGTGGTTGTTGCAGGTGACACGCTGACATATCCAAGGGTGCTGCTTCTCCAGCTGTTCATTATGGGTCCCAAGAACCAGGAGTGAGGTTCTGGCTTCTGGAAGCCCTGAACTCTGCTTTGTCCCTCTGCTGTCATGGGTCTGCTTCCTTCCTGGCAGCCTGTGCTCTTCCTTGGGCTCAGCTAAGAGGAGGCTGCACCTGAATCCAGAGCTAAGGAGCAGCTCTGACTGTGGCTCCTTGTGCTCAGACATGGAATGGAAAAGATAAACACAAACTGTGTTGTAGCAAAGACTTTGCTTTTGTTCGTCTGTGTCTAAAGTAAAAAGAGACCCTGCAAATCTCTAACAAAATGTCTTTCTGCAAGTGCAAATCTTGGTAAAAGCTGTCAGGGTTTCTTTATGCAATGGAGTTGGAAAGCTAAATTTAACTGCTCCTTCAGGCTTCCCTCCCCTTTCTTTTGTTTTCTGGCAAAAGCCCCATTACCAGGATGGAAAGCTTCTGTATTGAAATTTTCCATTAAAGTTTTAAATAACAACAAACAACAACCTTTCCAAAAAAACCAATAATAAAACCTACCAAAGTTTTTTCCCCCTCACTCTCCTTATGCTGAGCAGGTGCAAAGAAAAGCCCTTTCCAAGGTAAAGAATGGCACAGGAAGAAAGCATAAGAGGAAGTAAGGGAAGGTGACATGTGGACAGGGACTGCAATAACAAACGATATTCTGACTCAAAGGATGCTTCAAACACATTGTGCATACTCAAAAGTACTTTTTAACCATTTTTAAACCATTTTAAAACCATTTTTAAACCATTTTTAAAGTTCCTGCCAACTGAGAGGGGAAGCCTAACAACAAGTGCCTGTTTATTCCTGATTCCTGCTCTTGGCAGGAGGTTTGGGCTCGGTGATCTCCTGAGGTCCTTTCCAACCTCATTTAGTCTCTGATCCTATAAGCACAAGTCATTGAGCTCACCAGGGTCCTTGTGCAGATTGCATTAAGGATGATGAAGAGAATGTGGCAAGTGAAGAGCTGAATGAATTCAGCCCATGCTGAACATCTTCCTCCAGACTTGAGTGTCACAGAACCACTTGGCTTGGAGAAGACCTTTAAGGCCACCAAGTCCAACCCTTAATCCAGCACTGACCAAGCCACCACTAAACCCTGTCCCAAGTGCCACATCTTTTAAACCCTCCAGGGGTGGTGATTCCATCCCCTTCTTGGCAGCCTGTGCCAGGGCTTGGCACAAATTGAGGCCATTTCCTCTGGTCCTATTGTTTGTTATTTGGGGGAAGAGCCTTACCTCCACCTGGCTGCACTCTCAGAGAATTTTGGAGGGCCAGAAGGTCCCCCCTGAGCCTCTTTTTCTCC
>VXBC01007982.1:776515-797876 GCA_013399945.1 Ploceus nigricollis
AAGAAAAAAAGAAAAAAGTTTTGCCAATGATTAAAAAAATGTTTTACAGAGAGTAGAAGGAATGTGGTGTGAGGCAAAATGCAGGTCCTCAATGCCCCGCTTGTGCTCTCCCCTCTGCGGGGCCGCTCCGTGGCCGCCGAGCGCGGCCGCTGCTTTTGTTTTCTTCCGCTGAGTGACCTCCCTGTCACTGCAAATGTCACCCTGGCCCGAGGAACCGCGGCTCCCCGCAGCAGCCCCTTCCGGAGGGGGAACACTCGGTCACCGGACGAGAAACTTGGCTGCAAACTCCAGCGGGAGCAGAGCTGTGTCAGAAACAACCGAGCCTGGGAACGGGGGGAGAGAGGGGAGCTCTCAGTGATCATCATCCACCAACAGACCCAGCACCGATTCTCCAGGGACTTCAAAAACATCCTCAACAGGCCACAATGCCCCTGTTGAACGCCACCTTTGGAAATTGAGGGTTTTTCCTTGTTTATTCACATCCGGACTTTGCCCCCCGATGTTCTGGTCAGTCTGGAGCTGCACAAGCAGCACGGGGTCTTCCCAAGGTGGCACAGCTTTATTCTGTGGTTGGCATTTAGCTACAGCTGAGATGGGCATGTTAAAGCCATGATAAGGCAAATATTTGCTCAGCATGGAGAGCTGCTGATGGGTAAAAATTGCCTGGTGTTACCTTCAGCATGCCTTACATGGCATGAGTGGGGATGCACGGGCTGGAGCCAGGAAAATCCCAACCTCTGGAGGTGCTCAGGCTATTAAAGGTACCAGTTACCCCTCTGGGAGCCCATCTTCTGGCTCACAGCTCCATTTGCCACAGGAGCAGCACTGATTTCAAAGTATCAGGCACTACATTCATCTGCTTAAATCTGCTGAAATCCTGCTGGAGCAGCTGATGGGGACCAGGAACCTGTTGTCCCAATTTGCAGCAGGAATCCAAAACAGACCAGATGAGTTACAGTGCCCTGAAGGTGCACTCCAAGGCCTGCTGGCTGCACACAAGATGTGGTGTGAGGAATAGAGACTGCTGCCCTGTAAATGTGCCCTAATAATTTGTCAGCATCGATGTTACCAAAGCTGCCTCCTCTGGAATACAAATTCCCTTGGACCTGCTTGCCAGCTCTCTGCTGTGATCACATTTTTCTCCCAGAGGTCAGCCAGCCCTGTATCCTGTATCCTCTCCCCTCGGAAGCAATCCTCAGCTGTAATGAAGTCCACTCCCAAATTTAGCTTTTTTGTTTGTTAGCCCTCTCCCTGTGATAAATATTTATTATCACGTTTATTATCACATTATTTTGGTGACTCACCGTCCCTGACTTCCCAGCATTGTTTTTGACAGGAACTGCTCAGTACCTGTTTCATTAACACCCTGCAAGGAATAAACTTTACCTCTGTCTCCTCTAGACTCAGCCCCCAACAAAACCCTTCTGCCCCTCCTTTGGGGTGAGTTCATGACCTGCTCTTTGTCCATTGTGATCACTTCATCCTTTTGCACTGTCACTGCTCTCCCCATGACCAGATGGGGCTGTCCTTTCTTTGAATGTCACTGGCCAGCAAACACTGGTCTCAGGGCACCCATCAATTTTCCCTCCAGCACTGAATTAATCCACAGCCACCATCCCAAGGTCCCCAGCTGAGTGATTGCATTTTTGATGTGTGGTAGTGCATGTTCAGCAATGGCCAGCTGGGTTTTTAGAAGCACTGGTGCCATCTTTCTATTGCAGCACATGTTTTTCAGGCTGAAATCTCTGTTAACCAAAGTCTTCTTTTCATTTCTACAAATTAACGTCGAGAGCTCTTCCCCACTTGAACTCAAAGGCTCATCACAGATCCTGCCCACTCTTGGGTAATGTTAGCACAAAGATGCAAAGGCATGGGAGACTCTCAGGCTCTGAGGTATCGATAAATCTGAAAAGAAATGGGTATTTTTTTATTAATAGGTGTGCTCTGCTCCCTTTCCTCCCTTTCATCTTCCTCCACACTGCAGCCCATTACTGCAGCACTCCACTCACCTGAATCCCTCATGCCTCACCCCAGACTCCCCACAGCCCTCTATAAACTCCTGGAAATCTCTCCTCTGTCTGGCAGAGCTCATTACAAAAAATCCAGTTTTGTTCTGCTTTTTGCCTGCTGTAGTCCTGCTCATTTTGTCATCAGTTCAACCCCTTTTTGCTTGCATTCTTTAGTCTCCAGCCAAATAAAAAACCCCCAAACCTGTCCTACCCAGGAGCTGTCAGCTTGCCCTGTTACCTGCCCATCTTTGCCTCCTTCCACAAACCCAAGGTTTTCAGCTGCTGCTTGCAGAGGAGGTTGCTCACACCAGTATTTTTTGCTTTCTTTCTCAGTCTCTCAGAAAAATCTCCCAGCTGCTCCCCCCTCCAAATTATTCCTTTTTCAGACTCAGGGGTTCTCTGCAGTCTGTGCTGACCTGTGTAACTCCATGTGATGCTCCATCTGTTGTTGACTTCTTTGTGTTTACTTACTAAGGGGAAACTGAAAACACAATTTCCAGCTCTGGCCAGTGTTCCTGCCATTCCTCAAAAATGAGATTTGCCCTGGATGGAGCTCTGATTTCGATCTGCTCAAGCCTGTGCTCAGCCCCAGGGATGCTGGCTGAGGGAGGACATGTGAAAAGTGTCCTGTGCAGTGCTTCATCTCCCCTGAGACACATAATTCTCTCTGTTTTAGTCTCCATACTGAGATGTCAACAGCTGAACCTCCAGTTCAAGTGTATTTATGCATATTTATCCCTGCATGGCCAGTGAGGTGTATTAAAACCAGTTTATTTCAGAAATAGCATCATTTTTCCTGGCGAGGGAGAGCAGCTTCTCTAATTTTCTGTGCCACTTGTATTTTTGGGCTTAGCGAGGCAAAATGCCAAGGAGTGACAGGCTGTTTACCTAAGAGCAGCTAAAAGAGCTGTGTGGCAATCAAGGTATTGAGTGGGTTGGGCTGAAAATAGATCAGCTTGGGAAGGCTTTGATCAGAAATATTCACTGGGGGCCTGGTTGGCCGTGAGCACCAGTGGCAGCCTCCCAGGGGATACATCCCCCTGCACATGTGCTAAGCAAGGTGCACACTCCTCCTCCCCCCATGAACCCCACCATGGAATGGGATTCATTATCAGCAATGTGGGCATTTTTTTTTCCCCACTGGGAAAACCTCTTTTGGAAGGGTGTTTGTGGCCTCACTGGGATATCGCTGAGTCCTTCACCTCAACCTTCCTCAGAGAATGATTGTTTAACCCCTTGAAGCTCTCCTGAGCTCCCACCAAACCAGGCTCCAAACCTTGCCCAAGCTGTTTTGCCTCTTTCTTTCTTGATGAGCAGACATGCCAAGCCCAACCCACCCATGTGATTACCAAACTATTTGCCTACAGCCTCAGATATCTCACTTTATACAGCCCCTTGTGCCAGCTCTCTTCTCTGGGCATGTCTACATAGCAGTTTTGGCCCAGGCTCCAGGTCTGGTGTGGCTTTTGGCATCCTGACAGGCAGGACAGATTACAGAAGGCTCTGGGCTCTTCTGGTGGCTCCAGGAAAGCTCTCACCCCGAGATAGGACATCATGAGCACAGACCAGGCTCTGGCTTTGAAGGTGTGGGATTCAACAGGTTCAGTCACAGGCCCTGGGCTCAGCTCCAGAGAGAACAAACAGCATCACATCTCTGTGGCACTTTGTTCAAGAGTGTTCCTGCTCCTGAATTGCTGTATTTTGCAGCAAATGAGGCATTATGAGCTTTTTTTCTTTGCAGTTTTCCAGCTGCAAACATCAGGGAGAACTGGCCACTGTGCATTGTAAAACCAAGGGCTCTCCTGAAGCTGCCAGCCACAGAGCTTGTTACAGACTCAGTGCCCACTGTTATCATGAAAACCATGGTTACATCAGGAATTTTCCATTTCCAGGGCTGCCAGGCCCTTAGTTCTACACCTCATCAGTGGGGGAGAAATAAAAGCACTGCCTCAGGGTTGTTTGAAGGCTGCAGAGCATGCTAGGTCCATCCTTGCTGTGGATGACAGTGCCTGTACCTGTCCCCAGCCCTGCTGATGTTTAAGGCTTTATCAGACTCCACAGGAAGAGAGCTGAATGTGGTCCAAGCGAATTCCTGAGGTTTTCCAGCCTCCTGTTGCATCTGGCACAATGCAGCTGAGGATCTCAGGGGCACTGGCTCCGGGCCTCTTCCTCCATGTCACACATCTTCCAAAGGCTGGGGTTGTGTTTTACTCTATAAAGGTATTAGAAACTAAATTATTTTTTGAACACAATGATGCTGTCCATGCAACTCTCCTTGCAGATCTTGAGAATTGCCTTGCTATCCACATCAGTCCTTCCCTGGATCAACCAACAGCACAAACCTCACTAAATCCCACACTCACTGCTGCATGCCTACAGCCCTGGGAAGAGAAAACCCAACTGTTGACACATTTGGGTTCAGAAAGAGGAAATCAGAGTGAAGAATTAAAAATGGCAGACTTTTGCAGTGCCACTGTTTTGCTCCTGGGCTCATGATGCTGTTCTGGATCTAGAGCAAAGCTGAGCAGATTTCCAGATACACCAGTGGAATGAGGATCAGTAGTTTGCTGACCAACTTCTCATCACGAAAACCAAGGGATAGCAGCAAGTCAGTGACATCCCTTAAGTGAGCCCAGAGGGGCTAGATCCTCATCTTTGGCTGCAGTTCCATGGAAAACAAGATAGCAATGAAATATGTGACCTTCCAGCATCCTGAAGGTCCTTCCTGCCTGATGGAGGAAGCAGCAGCGGGGCTTTTCTGTCAAGCAGTGACTACACACAGGGCTGTTTTCCCACTCACATCCTTTAGTTAGAAGTGAATGTGAAAGGCAATTTCAAGCTTTGGAACATTGAAAGCCTCAAAAAAAGGGAATTTTCAAGTATGGGGACCATGTATGGGTTTTAGCTGATGCCTGAATACTTTAGGGGTTGTATTTTGGGATGTTCCTTATGCTGCTGAATCACAGCCCAGACACTGAGGTTTGAGAACTGCTGGTTTAGGGAGATGGTTTCAGACACTGAGGTAGAAGGTTGGGAGGCACAGCAGGCACTTGGTTGGTTACTGGGATCAGCTGACACTCTCCAATTTGTTAAATCAGGTAATCTGACCTTAAATCCAAGCCCGTAGATGCAACCATGGAAAGAGCACTTCCAGGAATAGGCCATTTATCCTGTCACTGTGCACAGAATTACAGTAAGATAATAACTCTGGGACATGGCTTATTTCCCTCTGGTTGCTGTGCCTTCTGGGTGCTCAAAAGAAGGCTTTTTTTTTTCCTTTTTTTTTTAAGTTTATTTTTATTTTTAATCCTAACATTGGCATTCCCCTACTTGCTGACTCCAGTTTTAAAATGGAGAACATAAATGAAACTGGAAATGTATTAGTGCTGCCTCCATGGGAAAGGTGCCTGCCAACATCCCAGCCCTGCTCTGTTCATAGCATCCAACTTTTAGCTTCTGTCCCTGTGAGATGACTGCTCATCATTGTGGGCCAAAGTACCAAAACCAGCAGAGCAGCTACAAAACCCAGCCCTTGCTCCAGCACATTGTTAACACTCCTAATAAACCTTGTGCCACTGGGAATCCCAGGTGCCCAAAAATCCCTGTGTAGGCAAGCACAGGAATCAGCCCAGCAGCCAACCCCTGACTTGTTTGCATTCGATGGGCACTTAAAAGCAGGCAAAAAATAAAATAGTGTGAGTGGATACCATTCCTTGGAAGGTCACTTGTACTTCAGATCACCTCAGCCTAGTGTCACATTCAAAAGTTGCCAGCAGATCTGGGAAAATTATTGCAGGGCTGTCAAAGCTCAAAGGACAGCTCCAGTCAAGGACCCTTTATTCCATGGGGTTTCCAGGCAGGGCTTGTGTAGTTGCCATAGGGATCATGGTTTTTTTTTTTCAGGAAAGAATTTCAAGGAGGAAAACTGGTGGGTACTGAAAGCAGCTTTGTGTCCTGCCACTAGATTCCAAGCAGGACACCTAAAAAACCCCAGACAAACAGGATCCTATTGCATCCTTCTGATCCCAGGGACAGTCAAGAGTGGCTGATGCTGAGGGCTGTCTGCTGCTCCACTGGGTCACAGCTGCAGCCCCTGGGTAAATCTCCCTGTGCTCCTTTTCCAGCCAGGAATGACCCTTTTAGAGCACAGCTCATCTCACCCCAAAGGAGTCAGCTGGAATAAGTAAATAAAATCCCTACAAACCCATCTTGTAGGCTGCTGCCTCCTGCAAGGATATTAAACTTTTTCCAGTCATGTGTGAGACCCCTGCCTTGGTCAGGGGCTGGGGAGAGGAGCAGGACAGCTCTGCTCAGCCAGGCAGGAGGATTTGGGAAGTCACAACACCCTGGTGACCTATGCAAGTTTTGCCCTTATGCCCCATGTGATGCTTTTCAAAATTACCAGTAAAATCATTGTTTCCTTTAATTCCATTGCTCTCTTTAATCCCAGAGGTGGAAAGGGGGGGTCTGTACAACCCCTCAGTGCATTTATATCCACCATTCCCTTAAGCATCCTCAGAGCAGGGAAAGCTTTCCTCATAACTCCCGTGTGGCCAGAGATGTCCTATCAGATCTGAGTGGGAAGGAATGTCCACCTCCTCCTCACCTGATCTATACCTCTCCAGGTAAATTAAAATTATGCCTTTTACTCCTGCTGACTGTCTATCTGCCTTCTCTTGGTCTAAAAGCACAGAAAATTGGGGGTTTGGCATAGACTGTTATGGGTAACATACCCAAAGCACTCATCAGCATCTTGGGATTAAGTAGTCCCTGGCATTTTTGTCAGGAAAACAGGCAGATGTGATCAGACAGGCTCTCTGTCACTTCCTGTTCACTGTTTGTGAACCAAGGGATAATTTCCAGCTTTGTTTGATGGTACCTTTGCATTCCCAAAGAGTTGAAGCTGACAAGGTTTGTGCCAACAGGCAGCCAGGTATAGAGGGGAGGGAGAGAGAGAGAAAGGGAAATTTACTATTTCTGGGACACAAGAACCCATCCAAGGGTTCAGCTTCAACTCTTACAACTGGGGAAGAGCAGGTCATGTATGGGATCATTCACTCCTCTCATGAGTGGCTTCCCAAGGAGCAGGGGTCTGTTACCTACCCCAGGACCTGCACCCACTGTGTCACCTCAGACTGGTTTGAACAGGGGATAAGACCCAGAGCAGAACTTCTCTGGCTTAAACTGAGCCCTCCCCATCATCCTTGTCCTGCATGGACAAGATAACAGAGGCACAAGGAGTCTCTGGCAGTGGTTTGAAGTCTGGTGGTTCCAAGTGATGGAAAACACGAGTGTGCACATGTGGGTGTTGGCGTTGTGAGCCACCCACAGCCAGAGCCTGCCTCCAGCACATCAGGCTTCAAATTCTGCTTTTGTTTCTGTGTAAAGCAGCCTGTCCCTGTCCAGGCAAGAGCAGGGACAGAAGCCAAGCCAGGCTGCAGGTACTGAGGGGACAGGAAAGAGCAGCTGTGGGAAGCAGCAAGAGTCCAGCCCAGACCATCTGCTGCTGTTGGATTAATCTCTAACCTGTGCTCTTAGCTGGCCAAGGGAAACTTGTTAGGCTGAATTTGTATCTCTAGCTTCAGGTTACAGCCTGGCATGTTAAAATAAATCATTCCTGACTTTATGTCAGTTTAAAAAGCTGGGCTGTGGATTAGAGATGTAGAAGGAATTGTGGAAGGAGCTGTTTGTGATCACCAGTGAGGGGAGGAGGAGACAGCTCCATGCTGCCAACAGCTTGAGCATGGCCAGAGCACCTCCTTGAGAAAAAAGAAAGGATCAGAGCCCCAGGATAAAGGAGAGTCCGAAAAAAGCCTTGGACCCATGAGGAAAGGCTCTCTTTTGCTTTGAGATCAAGCATTGTGTTCTCTGAAGGAGCAAATTTGAAACAATTTTTATTCTCTTGTTACTATTGTTTCTCATTACCACTGTTTGTCTTGTGTTCTTTTGTAAAGCATCCTCTGCCAGAGGAGTAGCAATCTTGAAAACTTGGAAGTATTGTGGAGGAAGGAGGATTTTGTTTTTTTAATTTCCTTTTTCAAAATGTGAAATTAAAAAAAAAAAAACATGTTTACCCTGCTAGTGAAAAGTCAGGAGAGAAAGAGAAATGTCTGGGGAAAAAGCTGTCTCACAGCTTTGTTGAATGCTGGAGAAGGAAATGGATGAGAAGCACTAATAAAAAGCAAAGTTTGAGGAGTGGACTTGCAGGCTGCCTTACTGCTTATCTGATTCCCCACAAACGGGGCCGGCTGTCTCGCAGGATGGTTTCAGGTAACATCTGCCCGAGCCTCCTGACTCATCCCTGTGTGGGTTTTGGATGTGCTGGAGCTGAGCTGAACCTGCCAGGCTCTTACAGTTTGCTTTTACACGCATGGAGGAGAGCTGGGCTGGTTGGACCGAGCGTTACAAAGCCTCTTTCTAGGAAAGGAGCTTTGCGTAACAGAAGGGAAAATAGGTCGTTGTCAAGGTTTAGGGCATTTGCAGAAGAAAGTAAACAAGTGGTGCAGCGTGGCCGGGCTAGAGGGGAGAGCAGGATCTGCTCCTGCTCTAGACAAGGCTGTGCTTTGAAGGAGGGCTTGGCTGGGAGCAAAGACAGCCTCGTGTTTACGGCAGCGGGACTCGGATTCTCCGCGTGACCCTTGGCAAAGCGGCCCATCCCAGGGCTGAGTCTGGGTGCAGGGAGGAATCACCGCCCCACAGCACCCCAGGCTTTGGGTGCCAAGCTCTGTGGGACACGACACAGAGCAAACAGGGCTCGGAACCGCTGTGGAGCTGCTGCGGGAGAGGGAGGCTCACGGAGGCAGAAGACCATGGCCATGGCAGAGCCAGAGCACAGCCTGCCCAGGGACACTCGGAAAGAAACAAAAACAGGGCAAAAAACCCCCAACAACCACCAGCCTCCTGCAAAAGCACCGCAAAGTCCTTACAAACGCCCTCGGGCATCGGCCAAGCAAAATCCTAGGGGAGATTTTGGGAAGAGATCCAGCTGCCTCCCTGGCTGATACAGAGCCACAGCACGGTACCTTCCCGAGGGCCGGGGGAGAGCCAGGGCAGCCAGCCAGGCACCAGCGGCCGGCTCTGTGCTGGCAGTCCGGGCTGTGGCCGTGCCCTCCCCGCCAGGGTACAGCCTGTGCCGGAGCTGTGGCACCCGGGGGGCTCTGCGGAACATCTGCCAGCTGCCAGGCCCCCGCCGCCAGCCCGCCAGGACATCTTGTTTGTGTTTTTGTGCGGAGCACACTCCCAGCGGGTTATGTCAGAGGTGAGGAATGCAGGGCCACCCTGTGTCATGAGATCAGACTCACATTTTTAGGCTGAGCTCTTACCGTATTTGCTGGGAAGCGGCGCGGGGGCCCCGCAGGGGTGGGAGATCCCCCTTCGCCCGCATCCCGCTTTTCCAGCCCTCGCTCCAGCGGAGCCGGGTGGGGCGGATGGGGCCCGTCTGCTGGAACAAGCTCTCCCTCTGTTCCTCGCAAGGAGCAAGAAAGGAAACGCAGTGAATTAAGGCGAATGAAAAGGCGGCAGTGAAAGGCGGCCGGGCGCGGTGCCAAGCGCAAGGCGAGCGCGGGGAGAGAGCTGGTGGCGAGCTGCTCTCTGCCGCCGGGGAAGGCATCGGCACCCGGGGCTGCCCCACCGGGAAACTCACCCAGCCACCCCCAAAACATCCCCGTGCCAGGAACTCCCCGTGAGGAGCGACATGAATCCCCCTGGGCCAGCGAGGAGGCTGGGCTTGGAGCCCTTGGAGTGAAAGCACCTTGCCCAAAACACCGCCCAGAGCAGTGGCTTTCCCCCAGTTCTGTTGCTGGGATCCAACCCTTACGTCCTGTCCCACCTTTCTGAAATTTCTGGACTGCTTGGTCCGAGTCCTCCTCAAGGAAAGCTGGTGCAAAACAGCTTTGCTGATGTCACACAGGGTGGCTGCGCTGCCCGTTCCCAAGTTTTCCTGCTTAAAACTTGGAGGCTCCTTTGCAGCTCTGCATCCCACCGAGGGTGGAAAGAGGGGAGGCACTTTGATCCTGGTGCCACTGCAGAGAAAACCCACCGAGGCAGGGTCAGACCCTGGCACAAGAAAGGCTTCTCTTCTCTGCTCTAGTGTGGCTTTTATTTCTTTCTTTTTCCCCCTTTTAAAATTTTTTCCTGAAATAGCTACAACAGTAGATCTTGAGATCGAAAAGCCCAAAAATTAAGAGAAACACTTCCACAGACCATGTCCAAAATGCTGCTGCTTGATATTTTTTGGGTTGTTTGGTTTGGCTTTTTTGGTGGTTGTTTGTTTTTTGTTGTTGTTGTTGTTGTTCTGTTTTGCCCTGCTGAGGGTTTTGACATGGTGGTATTTTGTTCTGTGTCAGAAGGAAAACAAGCCCTGAAATACCAAAGTCTTTCACACAATGGTCTTTCCTTTCTCTAAACACCCCTGTGAGCTGGGCCTCTTGCAGCTCTCGACTCTTCCCAGAACAGGAGAACAAATACTAGGAAATCTGGAGGGGTGAAATGCACGGATGAGCTGCAGGGAGCTGGCAGCACCAGCTCCACATTATTCCATGTCTTCAGTGCTGCGTGGTCCTCACCTGGGGGAGGCAGGTGAAACCTCCAGTAAGTGCTGATGGCTCCTGTCCTACTGGGAGTTTTCTACTGAGCACCTCAGTTTCCTTTTGGTGTCCCTGTGAGATGTAACAGGACAATTCCAAGTCCTCATCTCTTATCCTCTGGCATCTGCTGTTTTGTTGTGTCACTCCCAGCCTTCTGTGGTCACTCTACCATAGTCCCAAAAGTCTGTTTGGGAAATTCTCCCTTTCGTGGCATGAAAATGAAAATGCTGATTTTAGGTCCTCTCTAGACTTGTGGTGCTGTGGAGGCACCAGAGAGTGTATTGAGGAAATGAGAGAGGTGACCAGCAGGCACAGAAGGGACTAGCAGAGAGCTCCAGAGGGACCTTCAGACCCAGACCCCTCCCCTGTTCACCCCCCAAACACAGAGGTGATGTGTTGACAGCAAGGGGCTGGTTGCTGCCTCATAAAAATAAGGAGGGAGAAGCAATGCTGTGGGAAAATGAGGCTCGTTTAATGATTTAGGACATTATCTTCTTTTTCTTCCCACTCTCTTTGTCTGCCTTGCCCTTCATAAAGTTGTGCTTTGATAAGATTTTCTTTTTTATCATCTGGGGTGGAGATTTTGGTTCATTTTCCCCGGATTGAAAAAGGAAGGAAAATGGGGCTTAATGCAGCATTTAGCAACAGCCTTGGACACTGAACCAGGGCCAGGTAAGACCTGGAGAAGGGGTTGCAGGTCCACCTTGGCTGATCCAGAAGACTTCAAATGACATGAAATAAGGATCTTGGTTTTCATTAGATTTTTCAGCTGCCTGGAATGCTTTAAGAAACAGAAATCTTCAGTAGCAATGATTATATATATTTATAAATATATTTAGATTTTATATAAGTTCAGTTCTACTGCAGTGAACTCATTTGCTTCTGCTGTGCTCCTTCAGTTTGGGGGAAAAACAATGACATTGCTTAGCAACCTTTAAATCATTTTGGTAGAGCACAACAATGTGGGAAGGACGAAGTTGATGTCTGTTACCCTGCCCCAGGTTACTTGATCTCCCAAATATTAACTTATCTAACCTTATTATTTGCTTCTAATCACTATTGTTTTCTGAATTGCAGTTGAGCATCCTGAAATCATAGAATATCTCAGGTTGGAGGGGTCTCAGAAGGATCCTAGAATGGTTTGGGTTCGAAGGACCTCAAAGATCTTTGTGTTCCAACCCCCTGCCAAGGGCAGGGACAACCTTCCCAGGTTGCTCCAAGCCTTGTCCAACCTGGCCTTGGGCACTTCCAGGGATCCATGGGCAGCCACAGCTTTTCTGGGCAACCTGTGCCAGGGCCTCAGCACCCTAAAAGTGAAAAATAACAAGGATCAACAAATCCAACTCCCTGCTCCTTGCAGGACTGCTATAAACGTGCATTGCTTGACTTTAATGTTGTGTTTTCACTGCCTCTGCAGCGTGGCAGAGCACCAGGCTCTCTGGGGAGATCCCACAATACAAGGCAGCAAAATCTCCATCTGACCCAGGCAAGCAGCTGCTTTGCCTTGCTGCAGCTCAGCAGTGGGATGTGTTGTGCCTGCCAAAGCAGATACTGAAGGTTCTTTCTTTCCTAATTGTCACTTTTTCTGTGACTGCTTCAAACACAGAACCAAGGAGCACGGAAGGAACAGTGCTTCCCCTGTCAGGGATAGGGTGGAAAAGGCAGGAAAAAAACTGAAAGAAGAATGTGGTGAAAGGCACCACAACATCCAGAGGCTTGACTCTGATTTGCTTGAAACAGTGTAAACAAGCAGGTTACAACACTTGGAGCTCTGACTGGTGCTGGCTCCAGAAAAACAAGGAAAACATGTTTTAGACCAATTATACTGCAGAAGATACATGAGATTTTCAAGACACCTAAAGCCATCAGCATCAGGCAGTGCAGTAGTTTGAGTTTTAGGGCCAGATGTAAAGACCAGGGCTACAAGAACCAGATACTTAACCTGATATAAAGTGACTGTTGTATTGTTTCTAAAGATTTTGCACTGTTTGAAAGATTACCTACCATAAGATCTCTCTGCTGCTCTTCTAACCTCCCTGCTGGGATGCCCTGCAGCTGACCCAGGCTCATCTTCCCCAAGGTCTTTACCCATCTTTCTGCTCTCTGTGCTCCAAATCTCAAAATAACTGTGGCATTCTGTGCAAACTGTCTTGAGTTTGTCCTTTCCTGCTGGATACTAACCCAACCTTTCCTGACCTATGGCCGTATTTCCCCACTCTTTGTAACCTACATCCATACTAAAGCTCTCTGCTCATAATCAGGGCAGGACTGCCCTGGCTTGTGCTCCTTCCTATGAAACTCACTGAAAGAACATCCCACATATTGGACTCCTGAGCAACTCAACTCACCTACGCAAAGAAAAATGAGGCAGAGCTGGTAGGTCTGAGCAAAGGGCCCAGGTCAGCCCCTGTGGAGAAATAGGACAGGACTTGCAGGAAGATCTTGTTCCTTGATGTTCTCCAGGTTCCCATTGGGAGCCAGGCAGAGCTTCCTGGCTTTAATGGATTCAGCTCTCTGTCCCTCCAGGCCACCTCTCCACTGGTCCATCTCCATCTGGTGTGTCCCCATCTCACGATTGAGCAGGTTGTCCTGCTTCCTGATTCATCCTTCCTGGTTCCTGCAGAACAGGGAGACAGCCACAGAAGTCCATGGTGGTTTTGGTTCTCCTGAGCTGTGATTCATTGCTCCAGCCCTTTATGCTTTTACACCCTTCAGGGACAAAGCAGCAATCAGTACAATGGTGCATCTTTCTTTACTAACCCAGCACACACTTCAGCTGCCCCACCCTTCCCAGGAGGGTGGATAGCTGGGAGATGGGAAGACACCTGAGAAATGATCAGTGGTGCTCCTGCTCCAGCAAGGGGTGTAGGAAGTTTCAGGCAGCCTCAGCATGGTTATTTCATCCCCTTCAGCAGGACCTTTGCCAGACATATCCTGTCCAGCTTGTGCTGGACAGACTGGCCATGAGAAGAGTCAGTGGCAGCCAACTCCAAATGGCCAAGACCAGCCTCGTTCCAGTGCTTGGGAGCTGATTCATGTTTTGGTTTTCTGCCCCACCCAGTCTAAAGTGAGTTCAGCACATCCCTCTGAGCTTCACTTTCCTGCTTTCAAGGCTCTCCCTCCTTCAGAGATCTTCCCACATTCATGGCCCAACCCAGCTGCCACCAACTCTCTCTCTTTTCCTGGACTGGACACCAGGGCAGCAGCCAGGAGCTCGCTGGCTTTGATTCATCCTCCTCTAGGAAAAAACCTGCTGATCCTGCTGGTGATGCTTCCTCTTAACAGTCTGGCCAGCACAAAGACTTGGTGTCCATCTCCACCCCTGTCTCGGGGGGAAGGGCCACTTCTGAGGGCCACTGTCCCTACAGGGCACTGCTGAACTTGGAATGTGGGAAGTGAAGCTGTGGGAACAAAACACAGCCTTGGGAGCATGGGAACACATTCCTATCCCACCAGCTTTGTGCCACCAGGCAATGCTCAAGTTTGGTGTGTGTTAAGAATCAAAACCTGATGGTTTCCCCCAGGACTGAGGCTCCTGAATGATGCAAGCATTTGTTGTCCTCTCCTTAAATAACTACAGAGCAGAGCCAAATGGGTTTTCTCTCCAACAGATGGGCTGCTGACAGGTGCTGCTGGAGACTGAGAGATGGAAAATCAAGGATGCTCTGATATGGTCTGTCACTAGCTTGAAGAGAAAAAAAAGCAGGTGAGGTCTGCTCTCCTTGTTCTGCCACGTAATTCAGAGGCTGTAGAAGTATAAAACCACAATAGTTTTGTGTTAGAAAAATACTATTACCTTGTCTTAAAGGCAGGGGAATGGAATATGTCCTAAAGATGGAAGAGTGGGATATGCCCTTTGGGACAAGGAGGATCTGCTTCCATAACACAGGTCCCAGAATAAGCAGGGTTCTGTCAGAATAGCATTGTGTAAAATAACAGAAAACAAAAGCCTTTCTTTGTCCCTAAATAAGTAATTTCTGTTCTTCCTTTGTGGTTCACTCTTAAAGGCTGGCTGAATCCAAGGAGGATGTGGTCACACTCGTTGGAAACTCCAGATGCTACAATATAAAAACACAAATCTGCATTAAACCCACATTTTTAATTAGTTAAATCTCATGTGCTTTCACTCTATTTTTCTCACAGGGTGATGGCAGGCTGCTGCAGTTTTCATGTCCCTTGGAGAGCATTTGCCCAGTTCCTCAGAAATTTCCCCCTTGATTTTTTTGACAGGATAAAGTCTTTTGTTATTTACTGATGTCACTGTAGCCTAGGAGAGAAATCAACAGAGTCATGAATTATAGACTATGCGTGTAGGACTTTTCACTCTGTTTGATTTAGTGTGAACAAATTCCAGATAATTAGAGATGAGTTCAAGTTACAACACTTCACTTCTGTCTTCTGAGTCACCCTAAGTGGTGAGGAGTGTCTGGGTCGAGTATTTTCACAGGGGTCATTGGGAAGGTGAGATCCTTCTGTGTGTAGGTCTCAGTTTTGAAGAAGCTTAATATTACAGTAATGCATCTGTGTCTCCACTCAGGAAACACATCAGACTTTGAAAAAAATAACCTCAGAATCCCCAGGGTGAAAACATCACATGGTGTTGTGTGGGTTTTCTTCAGCTTGAGCTGTGGCATCCTCCAAGTGGTTCTTCACCTGCAGGTCATTTCCATCCCAGCTACCACCTCCTGCTGCTGAGCACTTGAGGGATAAGGAAAGAAGTTGGCCTGGGTTTTTGGGATCTGGGACTACGACATAATATGTACCATCTCTGCAAAGCTTTCCACCAGCATCCTCATTTTGTGCATAGAAAAGCAACTCCAGCCTTCCATCAAATTAAAAAACCAAAAACCAAGCCAAAAAAACAAACAACCAAAAAATGAAAGGGGTATGGGAAGAGGCTAGGGCCTTGCTTTCTCCCTGAACAACAAAATCCTTGCCTCAAAGCAAAACCAAAGTCACTTCATCATGATTTTGGAAGATGACGTACAGTGCTGTGGTACAACAGCGAGGGGACGGTGTCCCTGAGCACACAGCCACCCTGGGGCACAATTAGGAGACTTAACTGGACTTTTCCATCTGAATGCTCCATTTATTATAAATAACCACCATTTTAATCATAACTCACTTCTGCTGGAAGTCCTTTGGTAGTGCCATTGTCATCTGTGGGCACTGGAGTCTGGGGAGGAGAAAGATGTGTTGGTTATGTGATGGACTCTTTCATGAGGACTGTGTTCTGTCCATGTGCACAAAACACCATAATTTGGAAAGTCTGGGTGGTCTTTGGCAAGGTCCTCTTCATGCACCCAACTACAGCACCAAACACTCCTTAAGATAGTCAAGGCATAGGTGGTGCACTCCTGCTTACCCTTGGAGTTTATAACTTTTACTGTTGGTTAAAAATCTGAAAAATTAGGCCAATATGTGGACATTGGGCCTGGAGAATGCCTCAGCTCAGGTTTTGAAGGTTTAGCTCATGATTTTTAACTCCTGGACATCACAGGGGCAATTACTTGGTTTGCTTGCAGTCTGATGAACCCCATGGTTTCCAGCCAAGCACTTGACCCAGAGAATCCAGCCAATAAGTGTGTGACTCACAAGGGAAAATCAGCAACAAGAACAATAAAAATCCTTGGAAACACGAGTGGACTCCATTACCCTGTAAAACACCACAATGGCACAGTCAGTTATGGAGCAGCCCTTTCACCAGCTGGGAGGAAAGGAGGCATGGACCTTCTTCGGATGTGAAAGTAAAACTCTGCTAATTTCTACCTCTTCAGGAGAAGATGGGACAAGGATGGCACCAAAAAACTAAAACCAGAGAAGGAACAGAATGAATATTTAAGAAAAAAAATTGCAGCATCTGGTAAAATATTTCCTTTTTATATCCTTCCTTGGGGTAATGGTTATTCACCATCTGAATGGCACTGGTGGTTGTGACTCCTCTCAGGATGTAAATCACAGAGTCACAGGGTGATTTGGGTTGAGAGGGATCATAAAGATCATCCAGTTCCAGCTCCCCCATGCATAAGAAGAGCAGCTGTACTGCACATGTGATGGGCTGAATGGACAACTCAGTCCCCAGGGTAGTGTCTGGTGATGGGTGGCTTTGATGAGGCTTACAGGAAAGCCACTTATGGTGGAGAGAAGCACTTGGGGTCCCAGCTGGTTCATGTTTTACATGTAGTCATAAAAAAAGTCAAACAATCATTTAGCGTGCAATAAGCAGATGGAGGAAGGTTTTTTTAAACCAGAGTCACAGCAGGTTGTGGCCAGTACTGATTCCTTGCTGTTATGGTCAGAGGTCCCCTCTGATGCACGGGGGCCTCTCCTATCCTGTGCTGATGTGACCTGGAAACCCCTGTGGTCTTGGAGTTCCCCTGGCTCCAGGCCCATGCAGGGGGGGTGAAGGCACTGATTGCTGTTCAACATCCTGTCCCACCAGAGACTGGATGGAAAATATTGATTTCCCTTCAGAGGAGGCACATTCAGAGATGCATTCATGGAGGGCTTGTTTCTCCTTGGAGGCAAAGGGAATGGAAAGAAAAAGCCCCTTTCCCTGTCATGTTCAAGGCTCCAGGCATGGAGCAAGAAGATAACACTGATAACACAAGGCTCTATAACATGCAAGATCTTGGTTTCCTACACCAAACCACAGTACAGACTCCTGGCTCCTTTATCAGCCACCATCGAGCCAGCAAACATTAAATTAAGTGCTGTCTCCACCAAGGTGCTGACAGTCCCAAGGTGACATCTCTTGCTGCTCCTTCTACAAAATGCCACATCCTCTCTGAGGGTGTTTCCAAGCTAAGCCCTTTCAGACCCGAGCTTCATGGCTGGGAAGAAGCCCCCTGGGATCAGATGCAGAAGAAAACATGACTAAGGAGGCACGAGGTGTTTGACCTGGTGACAGCAGTAATTGGCTCAGATTCGTTTGGCTTGTGGATATTCACTGGTGCTGCTGGAGGTGGGATGTAAGAGCAGCCCTGAGGTGCCACATTTTTCTGCACATGGATGCAGTGACTGCCCTTTTGAAGGAGGTTGTTAATCTTTGCCATGTCATTGCTTTGAGTGATGGAGCAGTGAAACACCTGTTCTGCAGCACATAGAGAGCAAGCCCAAAGACCTGGCTCCTGAGAGAACAACCCACAGCCACCCACCTGGAGGACAGAGACTCCTCTCTAGAATTTCACAGCCACTTTGGGAACTTGGGAACCTTGAGGTTGAAAGCCCCTCCATGGCACATACCTGGAGGAGTACTTCATCTTCCCTGGCTGTAAGAATTTGTCTTAACTAAAGATTTTCAATTAAAAGTCAAGACTGAATTGCTGCAAAGTGCCAGAGACAAGAGTCATTAATACTGGAATGCAAGTTTTAAATAATTTTTAATATGCTCTGCAAGACATCCATAAAAGGCCCTTAATCAATAAGTGCTTCAATTCCTTGCATTAGGGTTTGAAGAATTTAAATTCGTGGCAGAGAAAGGGTCGAGAAATCATAATGAATTTCCATCAGAGCTCTTACACAGCCAGACCTGAGAGATCATTAGGGTGCAAGCTGTTGGGAGGGTGTGACCAAATGGATCAGACTTTTTTGGTGGTCCCAGTCCATGGAGAACGGGTGTTGTGGCTTGTCACTGATATGGAAGCAAATTTTTGAGTCCCTGTTGGTGACAGCAGCTGTGATTTTGCTTGGCCATTTCAGCCAGTATCAAATATTCACTGGCACTACTGGCAGTTTAAGCATTACCTGACTGTCCCCTGGTGAGAAGAGCAGAGAGGATGAGGATGGGCTGAGCTGTGGACATCAGGGCTGCAGGTGTTCAAGCTTTGGGACCCCAAATCTTCATGTGCAGCATGCCCATGCCCTCACAGATTGGATAACTCTCTTCCTGCACACGTACAGGGTTAGTTTCGTGGTTGGTGCACAAGCAAAGCAAGCTAATACTCCTGCTTCCCACTGCCATCATCTCACAGCAAGAGCATGGAGAGGCATGAGCTTTCCCAAGGTGAGGAGGACCAAGAGAATCCAACCCATCCAAGAAGACACTGTGGCAATGCAGGTTTGAAGCTAAGCCTCTGCTTAAGCATTTGGCTGGATCCAGGCCAGAGGTGCAGAAAAGAAATTTCCAGTAAGGACAAAACTCTAGGAAGAACCAAACCCTAGAGGAAGCTCAGGGTGAGGTTTGTGCTTCCTATTTCAGTCTAAAAAAAGCCCTGTCCCAGGAGGGGGTGAGTTTCAGTAACATCCAGAACGTCTCCCACACACGCACGCCAAATATTCCAATTCTTCCTATCCAGCACAGGGGATGACAGTAAAGCACATGGAAACTCCACATGCAGATGGACCCTCAGAACAGCCTTCCCTGCAGGTAGCCCAGGGACAGAACAGCATCACCCTTGGAATGGCTCATGAGAGGAGAGACACACTCAAAGGAGCAGAGGTGGTTGTTGCAGCCAACTTGACCCGCAGAGGTGATGACAGGGCCTAGAGATTTATCCCGTGGTTATCTGCATGCTCTGTGCCATGGGTTTGGATGAGGGCCAGATATTTCTCTCACACTTTTTCCTTGGGGGAAGGCAGGAGCTGGGGGCTGTGCCCTAGGAGCAGGCTGGATGCAGCCACACTGTTTAAAAGGCTGAAAAAATGCAGTCCTGTAGAGGAAAGCCAGGTGAAGCTATTTATTAGACTGCCTCAGGCCCTGCCTAGTTTACTGCCAGCCTAAAAATTCCCCAGTGCTGGGAAATCAGCTTGGACCTTGTGCACATTGCTGCAGCTCAGCCCGCCTTCGCAGGGTGCATCTGTCTGATTTTGCAACCCTGACGCTTGAAATGAGCTAGGGAAAAACAGGCAGCCCTTTGGAGAAGGATAGGGGAAAATAAAAAAGGAAAGAAAAACAGAAGGGAACCAAAAGCGCAGGCGGGAGGGAAGGGAAAGGCAGGATTTTGTCTCGGGAAGGCGTCGGAGCCTCTGAAGACTGTCCCTGCCGTCGCCTCGCATTGCGAAAGAGCCTTTGGCTCGGGCTCGGGTGCCCCTCGGTTTTCCAAGGGATGCCGGCACGGAAAGCCTGTCCCGGGCGCTGCTCGCAGAGCGCAGCGGGGATGCCGGGGAGCCGGGGGGCCCCGCGCCGGGGCCGGGATGCGGCGGCAGCGGGAGCGGGCTCGGAGCGGGGCCGCCTGCCATCTAGTGGCGCCGGGACCCGGTCCCCTCCCTGCCCCGGCCGAGGGAACCCCCGAACACAGCTCAGACCCCTCCGACACACCCCGCCATCCCTCTGCATGCGGGGGAATCGCCTTCGCGTTTGGGGGTTCCGAGGGGATTCTGCCAGCGGGGCTGGAGCATCTGCCTGGAAAACGCGCCGAGACGTCAATGCGGTGGAGCGCGAATGTGTTTGCGAACTGAGGAGCTGCGGCGATCCCAGCAGCCATGGACTCCTGCCTGTGGCTCTCTCCCCCTCCCCTTCCTGCATCTTCTCCCCCCTCTTACGCCTCTGCGAAGGGTTGATCCTCCTTTCCCTCCATTAAAAGAAATAACCCGTGGCAGGAGCAGGGCTCTCCCCTCCCCTCCATCCCTTCACATTCACTGCAGGCTCCCTCCTGCCTCCCATTTGTGGTCTCGTTGCTCCCCCACTGCTGCTGGTCCCCATGGAGAGTGGCGGGGGGGGACACAGCCACGTTTCTTCTCTTCCTTCTCGTATGTCTTTAACACCCCCAGATCTTTCAGGGATGCTGACACCTCTCTGTTTCTGCACCCAGAAGTTTGGAAGCTGAAAGGGGGGGCGAGGCCTGAGCCCCCTTCCTTTGTATCTTCCTGCAAATTCCATCATGCAGTAAATCTCCCCTGTTGTGCTGGGAGCTGTCCTTTGCTTTGGGGGTGACAATGTCCCATTTCATATGCAGGGAAGGAAATGGAGGTGGCTTTTCAAAGGCCACCCCAGAAGGGGATGGAGTAACGTGCTTCCTAGATCCCATCCTGCCCCTTGGGGTCATTTTGAGGAGTACAGAGCACAAAACTAACATGGATATATTCAAACAACCCCCATCAGGATGCTTATCAGGTGCAAAAAGATGCAGAGCTAGGATCAGATTTAAAAGGAGAGGGAAAGCTGGGCCCTGGGCAGCTGTGAGATGTCAGCCAGTGGCGATGGTGTGCCCAGGAGCACCGGTGGTTCAGCCACCCGAGGGGTGTCAAAGATGATGCCAGCAATGGGTCCTCTTGGCAAACCTGCACCAGACACAGATCAGCTCTGATGGAGTGGGTCAGAGCAGCCTGGCAGCACCCCAGGATCCAAAAGCCTGTCCAAGATGGCACAGGGACACTGTGGGTCTGTGCCCAGAGCCCCTCCATTGGCAGTGGATACACAAAGCCCTCCCCACTGAAATCAGCTTGGAGGTGAGGTCCAACCAACCCCAGATGTGACCCAGTTCTAGGGGTCCAGTTTGCTCATGGTCTCTCGTGGCGGCTTGGCTGGGTGCAAAACCCTGCCTGATTTTCCTGCCATCCTGCACAACCTAACATGGATCCAGCAGTGTGTCTGGGATCTGAGGACTCCAAATCAACACTCTCCATCTTCAGTAGTACCATCACAAAAGGGACATTTGGGGTTTCCTTGTGTTCTCCTCACTCACCCACCTCTAACCTTGCTCCAAAAATATGTTCACTCTCCTTTTCCTTCCTTGTTTTTCCTTCTTTTATTGCTTTGTTCTTATACCTATTAAACAAAACAAAAGAAAACAAAACAAAAAAACAAAAAACAAAAAAAAAAAAAAA
>VXBC01007982.1:797896-837293 GCA_013399945.1 Ploceus nigricollis
AAAAAAAAAACAACCAAAAAAACCAAAAAAACCCCCCAAAATAACCAACCCAACACAACTTTAGAAGTTCAAGTTGACTGTACAGCCCAAACCTCCTGCTAGCCCAGAGCCTGGGCAGTCAAATACATCACAAAGGATTTATTCACAAGGTCTTGCTCCATAAGTGCTCTCAGCCAGATGCTTCTTGAAGTCCTTTGTGTGAAGTGCTGCACCCACAGTCAGTTGGGAATGGGCAGGGAGGAGGTATTTTTGGCTCTTGTGTTGAGGGTGCCCCTTACTAGCTGGTGACAGTGCTGGGAACTGGTCCCAGGCGTGTTTTTTTTCCAAGGAGAGGTCAGCACCCTGTGCAAGGCAGGATTTTATCCAGGGGAAAAGGCTCAAGGCACCAGTCTGACCCATCTCCATCCTGCAGTGTGCTGCC
This sequence comes from Ploceus nigricollis, assembly GCA_013399945.1. Classification (NCBI taxonomy): domain Eukaryota; kingdom Metazoa; phylum Chordata; class Aves; order Passeriformes; family Ploceidae; genus Ploceus; species Ploceus nigricollis. The sequence goes on from VXBC01007982.1 coordinate 798,318, forward strand.
CTGGGGACCAAGCCTCTGCCACTGAGGAGGGGAGGAAACCTTCTAGGAGGAGGGAAAAAAGAGATTTCTGAGAAATGTTGCTACTTGGTACACGTACCTTCAAATGTAGCATAGGAGAACAGAGCTGCCCCTGGTCACTGGGGTTTCCCATCTCCCAGGGTTCTGCCCATGTTTACCATCCCAGCTGGCTGGGATTCCTCATTCCTCCACAATCTTTACATTTTAGCTCCATGACAAGCTAGAAGGGGACTGCAGAGCCAGTCCTTACACTTTTATCAGCACAGGATTAATTAAAAAAGAATTCAGAAATAGAAAACAGCTCGGCATTAACCTCATGCTAGAGCAATTTCCAAGCAGGTACGCCAGGGAAATAAAAACAGCAATTTGCAGCTAAATAAAAATAACAGTTAAGCATTTGAAACACAAATGCACCATTCAGGAGCAGCAGATAAATATTCAGACGCGTTCATTAGGAAGTTGAGGCTGTCTCTCAAATAAACAGACAGGTACAAAATAGCAGCCTGAATACTCCAATTACGCCAACATTGCATCAGTGCCGATGCTCCCGGCTCCGAGAGTGGGAGGGGGAGAAGGGGAGAGCGTGAGGAGGAGGAGGGCAGTGGGGAAAGTGTGTGTGGGAAATATATATATTTTTTTAAATTTGCCTTAAATCTTGTTTTATGTAACCGGTGTTTGGATTCTCTTCCACGGAGGATTTAACTCCCGGGGATGGGAAGTTCTCCTCTGGCACCGTGCTCCTCATGGCTCCTCTGCCTGCTGTGGGCTTGCTTGCCTGGCTTCCAGGGAAGACCCCCCACACTGGGCAGAGCAGGGCTTGGCCTCCTGCCCGCGGCCCTAAACCCACCCTGCAGAGCCTCCGGGCAGCGAAGGACGGCTGTGGATCCTAAACCCACCCTGCAGAGCCCCTGGGCAGCGAGGGACGGCCGTGGATCCTAAATCCACCCTGCAGAGCCCCTGGGCAGCGAGGGACGGCCGTGGATCCTAAACCCACCCTGCAGAGCCTCCGGGCAGCGAGGGACGGCCGTGGATCAGCGCAAAGCAAAACAGCGCCGAGCCCAAAAGCTACAAAGCCTTTGGAGCTCAAGTACTGCAGCTGGCTGGAAAAACAACATCATAGCGCCCTCAGCCCCCCGCGATCCCCCTTGGAACCCTGCGAGTCCCTGCCCCACGGCTGGGATGTGGCTCTGGGACAAGGGGACACTGAGCAGAGGGGTGCGGGTGGTTGGTGCAGAGTCTGATGTGGGGCCGTGGGGATGCTCAGGGACAGTGGGGTGTCCCCAGCCTCAAGGACAGCCACACTACTGGGGGTGGCATGTCACCTGGGTGGGGACAGGAACCACCCTGCCTCACACACACTGCAGGGGGATACAATATGAGCCTGGGGATACTCAGGGACAATGGGGTGTCCCCCACCCAGGGACAGTGGCACTTCTGGGGCTGTCATGTGTCACCTGAGGGGGAGCAGGTACCGCCCTACCCCATGCATTCCACAGGAAATGCAGCACTCCCACCACACACAAACCCTGCTGTGGGGCTGGGGGCGTGCTCAGGGACAGTGGGGTGCCCCCAACCCCGAGGACAGCCACACTTTTGGGGCGACATGTGTCACTTGGGGGAGCGCGGCAGACCACTCAGGAGGGTGTAGCACTTCTCACCATACACAAACTCTTGTGCGGGCCGGAGGGGCTGCCCAGGGGTGTCCCCCCGCCCTGGGGACAGCCGCCCTTTGGGGGTGCCCTGTGTCCCCCGGGCCTTTCGCCGCTCCCGCCGCGCGGGGGCGCGGCGCTCCCCTCACGGCGGGGGGAGGGGGGAACGCGGGACCGCGCACTGGCTGCACGGCGTGCGCGCACTGGCTGCACGACGTGCGCGCGNTCCGGCTCCGCTGCGCGGCCTGGAGGGGCCCCCCGGGTGTCCCCATAGGTGTCTCCATGGGTGTCTCCATGAGTGTCCCCATAGGTGTCCCCGTGGGTGTCCCTGGGTCCCTGCCCAGCGCTGGTCTGCGGTGCGGGGTGGTCCCTCGGGCACAGGCGGTGCGGGAGGGTGTCGCATGTGGCTTTCCCCTCATGGCTCTTTGCCCTCCCCACGGTGCCGGAGCTGCCTGGCAGGGCTGGATGTGTGCGTCAGCCTACCTGGGTGTCCCCTCCCGGGCTGGCTGTGCCCGGGCTGGCCCTCGCTGTGCCCTGCCTTAGGCCCCCCTCAAACGCCCACAGTGTCTCCCGTGTCAAACAGCCCCCTCGTCCCTTCGGGGTCACGCCGTGATGTCCCCTTAGAGCTGAGTTTGTGCCGGGTTTCGGAGGTAAATGACGTTCTTTGGAGTTGCATATTTGCCTGATGCAGTAAGGGATGGTAATTCCTTTGCATATTTTCCATTTCATCATTCTAATTAATCTAGGTGGGTGATGTGTCCTCACATCGTCTTCCCATCTCCCTCCTTTTACCTTTATCATCCTTCTTACCGGAGAAGGATTTGGTTGTCTTTTCATTTCCTAAATAAATCTTGGCACTCTGGCTGTATACTGTAATGGACCTTGTGGAGTTCCTTCTCCTCTCTTCACCACCTGCCAGACCTGTGCCTGTGTGTCCCCCATGTGCCTCCTTTAAGTGGCTGAATCCATATTATTCTCCTTAGCTGCACACAGAGCTATGCGTGTGTCCCTTGTATTGGCAGATTTGTGCGTGTGTTTCCCCATTAAATGAGTGGATTTATGGCCCTCTAATTATGCCAGCACTTCAGTGAGTTTTTATTATGAATCACTGTACAACATAATGCCTTGGCAAGAGAGTTGCTTGTAAATAAAGCAATGATCTCTAGAACCAGCCAATTTATTTAGTTTAAAATCCTGGGTGCTGTCATTTGCCTGTGAATACCAGCGCACCCCTTTTTTTCAGGGGTTGAAACTGGGGTGTGGGGCACCACGGGAAAAATAAACAATAGTCCAGCTGGGGCCACACATATTGTGTTGTACAACTGGCTGTAGTAATTCCCAGAGATATTTGCACAGGAGGAGAGAGAGGGGATAACAAAGATCGGGGTGGTTGGTGCCTCTGGATGCAGGAGTCTGTGTCTGGCAGCTCCAGGAGAAGTGGTTTAATTAAACCTAAGGGACTCAGCCTATGGAGAGGGAGCAGCCTATCTTCCTGCAGCAGTGCCTGATGCAATAAGCTGCCGTGATCCAGGGGTGGATCCCTCCCTGCTTTGCTGGTCTGTGGGACAAAGCTGCAGCAAAATTTGCCACATCGAGTGCTGCTGTGCACTCCTCCTCTTGGGCAGGGCTGGAGATCGGAGCTTTAATTAGATTGAGTCCTGTCAGCAGGCGTAATTATTTGCTTCAGTTGTGTTTGTATTTTTTTTTTTCCTTCTCCTTGCGTATGTCTGAGCACCCTTACTTATAGGTCAAGACAAAGAGTTGCTGTGTGCTGCTTTTTGGATGCTCAGCAGTGAGCAGGGTGAGGGCTCTATTGAGTCAGCAGGAGCTGCTTTGCTGCTGCCTTGATGTTTTTCCTCTGCCGACCCCCCTGGCTCAACAAAGGCAATTTGGACTTACTACTTTAAAAGAAAAAAACACCAGATCAGATCCCTCCCTCTGCCACGTTTCCCAGGAATGGCAGTTGCAGTCCTCAGCCCCAGAGTGAAACTTTCACATTTTTGTTTAAGTAGTTAAGAGGAAGGAAACAGCAGATTTGTTATGTTCATGTAGCTGATGGGTTAATCCTGACAGATTCTTATTTTTCCTTCTTCTCATTGTATGTATTTTAATGCAGTCCTTGGAGACATCCTTTTATTAATAAAATGTGCTTTTGAACCCCTCAGTGTCTGGAGCACTTTAATCTTTTCTAATCTGATTACAGAATGGCAGTCTGTGTGTCTGTGTATTCTCTTCTCTTTGCTTTCTCAGTTACCTGTAATGTTTTTGTCAGGAAAGTTCAGAATTTAGGAAAAAAAAGTTGATATTGTGGAAATGTTGTAATCTCTGTGGATTGTGGGGCTTTTTTCCTTTTTTTTTTTCTGCTCAAGATATGCAAGGTGCAAGAAAAATGCTGAACTTGGAGTATCCCATTTTTAGAGCTTCTCACCTGGGGCAGCTTTGACATCTCTGTGCTTTTTCCTCCAGCACCTTTGTCCTTCTCAGTAATTCAAGCTAGATCTTGGTTTTGGTGAAGAAGAGTGGACTCAAAGGAAGACTTTTAGTTCATTTATCTCCAGGAGCAAGCTGGGCTTGACAGCTGAGGATCATGTTCATAAAAGAGCCTTTTTGGGTGTGTAGGGATTGAGCATTTCCCTGGGCTGAAAGGGAATAATCATCCTCACAGGGCAGAGAGACCACTGTGGAACTGTAACAAGGTGGTGATGGTTTGACTCAGGTCAAGACCTCCTGTAAGCCCACTGCAGGGTTTTGCAGCTCTGAAATATTTAGGCTTTGGGGGTTTTTTTAAAGGGTATTTATATTTTGTTGTTGACTTTGTTGTATCTCTAAGTTACAGAACGAGTTTTAAAAATGATAACAATTTTCACTCAAAATGCAGCATTTTCTTTGCTTAGACATTGGGCTGCAAATATCTGTCTTCTGTGGGACTTTCTTCTGAAAATTTGTGTCCTTACTGGCCAGTTTTGATCAGGTAGAACAGAAGAAAAGAAATCTGAAATGGTCACAGGCTTTGAAGAAAAGGGAAGGGGTGGAAGGAAGAGAAGCCTTGTAGAAGGAGATGGAGAGCACAAAGCCAGTGTTCACCATCTGAGAATCCACTTAGTGCATCCTCAAAGACAGAAACCAGGAATTTGTGATGTACATAGAGGAATGTAATTCCACATGGAGATTGACTAGCAGGTCTGTGGTTTAACAGTCGTGTGGGGTGGTTGAATTTTCCTAATCAAGTCTACTCTGCTAACTCTTAAAAGTGTGTTTCTCACTTGCATCCTCTGGAGACCTGTGTGCAGGCTGGACAGAAATCTCCTTTTGGATTGCCAGGGGAGCTGGAAGAGAGATCTCATCTGTGGCAAAGAATGAATCTATAATGTTCTTTTTCCCCTAGGGAGAGCTGGTGAGGAAGCTGAAGGAAGAGAAAGCTCCCCAGGTGGACATAGACAGAGCTGTAGCAGAGCTCAAAGCTCGGAAGAGGGTCCTAGAAGCAAAGGTGAGTCTGGAAATTAAATTCTGAGCTCCACAGTTTTGTCTTGAAAAGCCTTGAAATCTTTTCTAAATGCTTTATTGCAGGTTTGGTCTAAACAGTCCTAGACTGAATCACTTCTGAAGTAGTTTTTGCAGGTTTCCAAGGAGTGGCAATTTCATTCTTTACCTGTTACACTAATTTCTGTTAGCATTAAATCAGTGTGGAAACAAATACATATGAGTTCAGGTTGCCCAGTAATCAAAGCTGAAATTGAATGTATATTCACTAATCTTTGTTTGCTATATAGATTTTTTGTGTGCAGAGTTCACACTTGCTGTTCACTGTGGTGAATTTTCAGATTCTTTATGCATTGAAATTCCCTGTCATAGAATATGTTTCTGTAGAAACCACCCATTTTGCTACAGTAACAGAGTTTTTGCAGATGTTTCAAATGACCTGTAGTTATTCTCAGCCTTACAGGTGAAATTGTATCCCCTTTTTTCAGTACAGCCAAACTCTGAAGTCTTTTTGCAAATCAAATGATGGAACTTGAAGTTTGTTGTCTTTAGATCAATAAAGAAGTAAAATACACTTTCTTATCCTGTGGTACTCTTAAAAAGAAATGAATTAATGAGTAAATACACTTACAGCACTTCTTACAGCTGCCTGACTGTGAGGATGTGAGTTCACCTGAACTGAAACCCATTGACCCTGTTTGTCCTACAGGGTCACGTGGGATGAACAGGTGCTGCTCTCTGCCAGGTCTGGCCTTGTTGCTGCCTGTTTACATGCACTGAACCCAAGAAAATGTCATTTTTACTGAGTATTCAGCATAGGGACTGGGCTCTGAAACCATTGTATGAAACCTGCATTGATAACTAGGTCATCCTGGAGGAAATATTGTCTAGATGTTTTCCCAGTTTTGTGTACCAACTCTCAGAAGCTTGGGGGGATGTCAGAAGGCAGGTGAGGAGTCCTGGTGTCCCTGTGGATATCAGCAGGCAGGTTTGGAGTCCTGGAGTCCCTATGGATGTCACCAGGCAGGTGAGGGGTCCTGGAGTCCCTGTGGATGTCAGCAGGCAGGTTTGGCGTTCTGGTGTCCCTGTGAGCCCCACCTCTGTGTTGGAGGGTGCCTGTAGGATGCAGTGGGGAGGCTTCTTAGCACTTACACAATTTGTGTGGGCTGTCAATGCAAGGGTGACCTTGCAAATGCAGCATCTGCCCTTGGAAGTGCAGCACTCCAGTACTGGCAGTGTTTCTCTCCTGATGCAAGAGAAAAGCAGAGAAATGCAAGAGAGAAATTCTTGTTCCCAGCAAGAATCACAGTCCCTTCCACCTTTGGGGGAAGGCAGCAGTGGTGGTTTTCAAGCCCTGTGGTTCCTACATGAAGATGTCAGAGCAGCTCTGAATTGGAAGCTTTCAGCAGGGTGGAGTAGCTGAGCACACAGAGTACAGTGCTCTTAAAATTAAACCATGTTTATTTATCATTATTGATGATAGAAAAGGGGAAGTTTGAAATTCATGGACACACAATACTTCTTGTTACCCAAAGGCTTTTCAAAGTGATAGTCTGAGACACTTAGGAGGATCTGAATTTACTGCACTTCTGGGCTTAACTCTGCCTTAATGATCAAAACAGCTACCTTGAAGGAAATATTTGAAGTCTGTTGACCTCACTAATGGATTAGATTGCAAAAATCACAGGTTTTCAGATAAAGTAGTGAGTCTGCTCTTAAACATTGTCACAGTATCTTGTCAGGGCATTAAGGCATTCCCAGGTTTTCTGAGTGCAGACCTAAATTTTACAAATAGATTTTCCATGCACAAATACCTAAAATCATCCCTTTGGCAGAGCACGAGGATGTTGGTGCTTTTAATCTTTGTAGTCAAAATTCTTTCATGTGAGGAACACTTTACTGGAAGGTTTATATATGCCAAGAGTTACATGTGTGCAGTCTGAGATGCTCACTTAAAGCTCTTTTCATAGTCAGGAGAGAGAAGAAGGTCAGAATTGGTTTGGAAATTGGCTTTTTTTTTTTTTGCAGTGATTGTGAAGAAAGCTGAGGATAACTTGCTCAGGGAAAATTAGGTCATGAGTCCACCTCAAGTGTCTGAAATGATGCTGCATTCAGACAAGGATGTTCATAATTGAGCACTTGAATCTCAGTGGGAAGATTCCTCTTTGGAAAATGAGGATGTTGACAGGATACCTTTTCTTCAAAGTGGTCTTTGCAGACTTTTGACTCACAGTGGTGAGTGAAGAGGATTTCTCCTCCTGCCAGAATCAGGAGCTATTAACTGGTTTTGTTTTGCCTGACTCACAGGAGCTGGCCTTACAGCCCAAAGATGACATCGTGGACAGAGTTAAGATGGAAGACACTCTCAAAAGGAGGTTTTTCTATGATCAAGCCTTTTCTATTTATGGAGGTATGGGTTTGAAGAAATGTACATTTTAATCCCTTTAGGCTAATGTTCTGGTCTTTCTAGCTGGGTGAAATGCTGCACTCTAGCAGTGTCATATTAATGTGGCATACAATATTTTTTTTTAAAGTTTGCTTTAAACTTTCCTGCTTGAGTCTGTAAACCTTTCAAAAAATTCCCCCTTCCTGAAGTGTTTGGGTTGGGATGGGGCTCAATTTTTGACTTGTGCTCTCTGAATGGAAATGAGTGGACTTTAGGATGCATGTCCTGAGCATTACATTGGTAGAAGATGGCTTCTTTGCTGAGGGTAGAGTGTTTGGGGTTTAAGGGGATCATCAGCTTATTTATAACCATTCATCTCTACCTGAGCTTCTCTTGGCAAATTAATCACAGAATATTCTGAGCTGGAAGGGACCCACAAGGATCATGGAGTCCAGCTTTTAAATGAATGGCCCACAAGGAGACCAATAATGCTCAAACCCACTGTGAACTTTAGAACCTGTTCCCTCAGTGAACTTTGCTAATGAACTTTATGGCACAGGTGAATAAATGTGGCTGTAAACCTCTTCAGATGGCTGATATGGGCATCTCAGGAGGCAGGACAGTGCCTCTATGGTTACTGCTCTTTCACCTGAGATACCAAATTAAACACTCTGAGTTATTTTATTGGCTTCTATTTTTTTAATCTTTGCAGCCACACTGATGATTTGCAGATATGTGTTATTTATTACTGACAATAACACTGCTTCAGCTCATGCATGATCACTTCTGTATTCAGATTCCTCCTTCACATAGATTGCTCCCACAAAACTTTCCACAAAACAGAATCCATTGGTGGAGGGAATGTGGTTTTTAGAGTTGATTGCAGGAGTTTATCAGTTTTAGATTCTGTCACTACCTGATGCCTCAGTGCTCTGCAGCTGAACTGTGCTTCATGCTCATAAAATGAAACCAGCTGATGGAAATGCTGAGAAGGGAAGACATCTCCTCCAAACTGTGCAGCTTTGTACAATCTCACACTTCTTTTTTACCTTGTCCTGTTTGCAGGAGTCAGTGGTCTGTATGACTTTGGGCCTGTTGGGTGTGCTTTGAAGAACAACATCATCCAAGCATGGAGATATCACTTTATTCAGGAAGAGCAAATCCTGGAGATTGACTGCACCATGCTCACGCCTGAGCCGGTTCTAAAGTAAATATGGGGCTTTTTTTTTACCTGCAGCATGTAATTTCTGATCATAGGCACTTTTTACAGAGTTCTGTAAAATTATCCACAGGGATCTTGAGTCTGGGTCACCCAGTTTCATACCATATTTAGGTACCAGTGCACAGGTCAGTGTGAGAAGCTGTTGTTCCCTAAGTCAGGGGAAGCAGTGGCACTCATATTTGAGAGTTCAAAGCCTCCTTGCAGTCCCATTAGGTAAGAAATTGTAATTATTCATTTTTCTAAAAGATTAAGAAGACAAGAAGAAGGGCAGAAGCTTTCATGCAGCTGAGATGCAAAATACTGGGAATATCTCCACCTGAATTACTGGGTACTCCTCACCACTGCAGTTATGTCTAGTTTTGATCATGATGCAGTTCCTGAAGGCAGGAAGTGTCATCTTTGTGACACATTTTAAGATTTAGATGTATTGATACTTCCCACAGATCATATTTTCTGAGGGGTGGTGCTACTTAACATGACTCTGTAATCTGAAGCAGGAGTGAGCCTGCATTTTTGAAGGACTTCACTTTGATAAAGGTCTGTCCACTGGGATCACACAGTGGCAGCTGTCACATTCCTTGTTTTGTGTCATCTCTTCTAGGACTTCTGGCCATGTAGACAAGTTTGCTGACTTCATGGTGAAAGATGTGAAAAATGGGGAATGTTTTCGTGCCGATCATCTCTTAAAAGGTTTGATTTTGTTCCAAGCTGGGTGAGCCTGGGGATTTCTTGCAGTTGTACAAGCACTGGAAAAGAGAATCTTTCTCAAGGAAACCTGCTGGTGTAGCCAGTCTTTCATACTTGTGTTTGCAGTAATTAATCATACCATACCAAAAATCCTATAGGTTCTGTTAGTGTCTTAAGTGAGGTTCAGGATCTGTGCTGAAAACACAGTTGTGTCCCTTTTTATAAAACCCAGTGTCATCAGGCTATGAAAGATTACTGTGTTGTCTAAGCCAAGGATTCCCTATATAACAAGATTCTTGTACTCCAGTGCATTCTGGTCTTAATTTTCTTGAATTTCAGTTGCTTTTTTAAGTACTGAGAAACAACTGATTGATGCTGTGAGAGGTCAGAGTATGTTTTTCCTATGAGAGATCAATTACATGGCAGTGGATGACTTTCATGTGTACCTTAGAAATAGACCTCAGGCCATTTCTTTGATTTGCAAAGTCCTCACACTTCTTCCTGGTTATTAAAATTTCTTTGGAAAAACAAACCAAGAAAGTCACAGGACGGAATCTCAGAAATAAGAAGCCTATTTGAAAACTTTCTCAGGTACAGCTCCACTGTGAATGAAAGGATTGTTTCACTCTGCTTAAGTGAGTTGTGCTCTCTGATTTTTGAGCCTTTTCCTTTAAATTCAAGTATGCAGAACAATCTATATTGGCATTAAAGCAGTTTTCATGATATTCATTAACAATTTCTTTTGTCAAAAAAAAAGCCCTCAAAAGAAGCCCATCCAACCTCTGCCTCCTTTGCTGAGCAGCCTCATCAAACAAGGGTGTCCCTGTGTTCTGCAGCCCCTCCCTGTGAACAGGCACCTGCTGTTACTGCCAAAATGAGCTATTACTGACTAAAAAGTCAAATTGCTTTTTTCAAACAAGAGTGGGAAGTCTTGGCATCACTGTGTGCCTTTGTGTGTCAGGGAGGATGTTGTGTTGTTATGTGGAATGCAGTCCAGCCCCACTGTACCAGCTCTGTACCTGCCTCTGTGAATAAAATCAGCCTTGCTGCTTGGGATCAGACATTTAATTTCTAGTCTGTATAATAGAAAGCAAGAAAAGGACTACACAGGACTGCTTGGGTTTAGAGAAATAATATTGGAAAGGAACTAGATAAGAATGTGTTGTTTTCCCTGTGGCACACCAGTACAGTGAACTGTAGGTCACCACTGCCCTGAGGATGTGACTGGAATTACCCTGGTGGACACTGTCAGGACAAGTTGTGGACATCACTTAACTCATGCTGGGGGATCCTCCTGAGCTGTTTTATACTGGGGTCAGTGATGGAGTTGCAATCTAAACTGATGACCAACTTTTCTTACAGCTCACCTGCAGAAACTGATGTCTGACAAGAAGTGCACGGCAGAGAAAAAGGCAGAAATGGAAAATGTTCTAACACAGGTGGGTGCTGCACGGGGAGGTGGCTGCTTCAGGGAGAGGGGTGTGTGATTAAAGTCCAAAGGCAGTGGCCCTTTTCTGTTCCTGAAGATGCTCAGAAGTCTTTACCCCAGAGATTCTCTCAAATACAGACAATCTAATTGTTAATAAATACTCTGAGCTTGCTGGTGAATCACATCTCCCTGACTGTTTTGGAGTTACTGCTGTTATATTAATGAATCTCTTGAGTGTTGGGTTGGTAGGGCTGAAGCTTAGTCTTGGAGTTGGTTTGCTCTGTTTCACTTCGTACCCTGGCAAAAAGCTTTTACATTTGTCAATCCCTTCTGTGGGATTGTCATACAAAGGAACAGAGATGGATCACAAGTTTTGTCAGGGTTTCTTTGAGTCAGCTGAGCACTGATTTGCTTTGTTCTGAAATTGTCTCAGTGCTTTGAAGCACTGGAGATTTGTTCCTCTGTCTCTGGCACCCCACAAAGATTTTTCCTTTGTTTACCATGAGAATAGTTGGTGTTCAGTCTGACATTCCTGAACAACTGTACAAACATTTGCCTTTTTTTTTTTTTTTGTTTTTCTTTGTTTTTAATGTTTGTTCTCATGACTTCTAGGATAAATGCTTCCAAAGCCATGCATAGAATGAATGTTTCCTTCCAGAAAGAGAAACTTTTTTTGGCAGGGTTTTGCATCACTGAGCAGCTGTCATTACGTTTTCCACACTACAACACTGGACTTTGACCATCCTTTAGGGAAATCTATTTATAGAGTATTTTTATATCCTGTTTTTGGATTTTTTTCCTGATATATGAAAGATCATGACAACTAGAAATTCAGAGGAGCTCTGAAAGGGCATCTCATGCATAGCTTGAATATTGGGTTTCAAGAAGCAGAAGAAAAAGAAATGAATGCAAACAAAGCCCTGCAGAAATTTTAGCTTTCTTCTCTCTCATTGCTGTATTTTTTTTTGCTCCCAACACAGAGCTCCCCATGTTTTAGCTGAATCTGTTCAAAAGGATCTGTTCTGGTGGGTGGTGGTGCAGTCCCAATGACTTTTCTTGTGCTTTACACCCACTCTTAAGCTCAGACCTCCTGTGGTATGACTAAATCCCAGACCTATTACTAAAATGGGTTTGCAAATGTGCAAAGTGTATTCTTCTGTCACTGGCTCAAACTTCAGCTTGCTTGAAAATTTATGTTAGAAGGGAATATTTTAGGCAGGTGATTCAGAGCTGTAGATCATGCCCAGTAAAAGATAAAGAGGACATTCATTTCTGTTATCTTGTCTAGTAATTAAAATAATTCTCTTGTGTTTTGGTATTAGTTGGACAATTATGGCCAGCAAGAGCTTGCAGATCTCTTTGTGAACTACAATGTGAAGTCCCCTGTCACTGGGAATGACCTGTCCCCTCCTGTTTCTTTCAATCTGATGTTCAAGACCTCCATTGGGCCTGGAGGAAATATGCCTGGGTAGGTGCTAATTTCATTCTGCTCACACTCTCCTTCCTTTAGAGATGATTTAGAATAAAAATGAAATCTCTGGAGTAGCCTTCCCCTGCCTCTCAGTCCCAGCCTCCTGTTGCAGATTAGCATTCCTTGGAATCTTGGGGAAAAGGAGGATAAACAAGGGGCTGTTGGAGAATCATGAAAATACTTAGAGCACCCAAAGTACAGATCCGAGCTGTGCCCTTGCTGGTTGGAGTAGTTTTCATAAAGTTAATGCTGGTCTCCAATTGTCAGTGACTTCATGGCTGTAGAAAACCTACTTCAGGATACCTGTTTGAGGAAGGAGGTGACGTTTTTGCCCCTTCAGTCTATTGCTTAATTGGTTTTTTGGTCTGGAATTAAAAGTCTCAAGAGAAAAACTTTCACCTGTAAGTTTTGTAACAACTGTGGCTCTCTCCCTGCTTTCCCCACCCTTAAATCTTCCTGATTTTTCCTCTCCCCCATCTCTTTTCAGCTATCTGAGGCCAGAAACTGCACAGGGAATATTCCTCAACTTCAAACGTCTGCTGGAGTTTAACCAAGGCAAATTGCCTTTTGCTGCTGCCCAGATTGGAAATTCCTTCAGGAATGAAATCTCACCCCGCTCCGGCCTTATCAGAGTGAGGTACTGCCAACTTCCTCTTTCAGCAGGAGGGTACCTGGGAGCAGGGAGCATCTTCCTTGGGTTCCAGGGTTTGTGCAGCATTGTTTCACTTTAGTGCTTTCTCCCAGAGGAATCCTGGTTATGTGCATGGTGAGTCTCAGGCTTTACAGATGAATTCATAGTTTAGGTTTTAAGTACAGAATTCTAAGATTGGCTTGTGAGAAGTAGAATCTCTGAAATGATTGTTGTATTAGAGATAAACTCAGTTTCACTGACAGAATTTGGCTTCCATCATAGTCTAAAAGAATCATGTCCAAAGTAGCTGTGCTCTCTTCAGGGCTTTGCTTGTTTAATTATGTTTGTGCAATTTGCTTTGAAACTGAAATCAAAACGTGCTTGACCTTGCAGCAATATTTCCTTGTCTCAGTCCTGCAGATTCTGCAGTTCTACGGCTTGCTTCAGAGAGGAAGTTGGGGGATAACCTGACTCAGGACCAGTGTTTGTGTTGCAAGATCAGTCAAGTGGAAAGCTCAGGGTTATTGGGAATTACTTGCAGTTCTATCTTTGGATAAAAGTGATTATTGCCTTTCACTAGGGATAATCTCTGATTTTAAATTGATCTATCCTAATTGGAAGTCTCTTCTATAGAATTTGGAACAAAGGCTCCCATGCACAGGCAGTACATGTTGTAAACTTGGTAATTGATTATTTTGTGGTGCTGTAAATGTCGCTGAGAGGCATTAGCATCCTTAGCACAGAGGGAACTCAGGAATTTCCTTAGTCCTCCTGTTCTGTTTTGCTCATCTGGAAATGAGAACTTCTGTCATTGAAATCATTTTCAGTCAAATATAAATGACATGCTTGTGGCACATTTATTGGAGACTGTTATTATGCAATCACAGTAAATTACACCCTGATGGTTGTGATTTACAGTTAATGATTACCTAGAGCTTTTTTAAAGGTTGTTGATAACGAGCTAATTCAGTGGAAAGTGATTTCAAGCAAGAAGGCTCAGAATCAATCTCTGAGTAAAGATATATTAAAGACAAGTTCTTAAAACAGAATTCATGCCATTGCTGTATGCAGCAGTATCATTATCTTCAGGAAATTACCACCTCACCTGGTTATTTTTGGCACCTCTGACATGAGTTAAAGCTACTGATTTAATCAGCAGACCCTGTTGTTCCTTTGCTTCTAATATGGGCATCACAGCAATCTGGAAAAATTTTAGAGAACTTCTGGAAGTACTTCCAAGGTGGTGTTCTCTGTTCTGATTCACAGTGGTGTTAACCACAGCCTAGAGAGCTCTAGATGAATTTGTAGAAAGTTTTGTTAGGAATTTGAAGATGAAACTTAATCCAGTGATGAGACTGGTTCATGTTCCAGTCTGCCCCTTGTCCTGGCTGGGTCTGCCTATGATTTTAAATTACTGGCTTGCTGGGAGAAGCTGAAGCACAATGGTTTATTAGGGTCTAATGCATAAAATATTTCATGTGTGTGTGTTTGTTTGTTTTCACTAGGGAATTCACCATGGCAGAAATTGAGCACTTTGTGGACCCCAGTGAGAAAAACCACCCCAAGTTTCAGAACGTGGCAGATCTCAACATCCTCCTGTACTCGGCCAAGGCGCAGGTCAGCGGGCAGTCTGCGCACGTCATGCGGCTGGGAGACGCTGTCCAGCAGGTAACCTTCCTCCTGCAGCACACCCAGCTTGCTCCTTGCAGTGCTGCCCTCAAGGCTAAGTTACAAAGTGGCTTTTTAAAATTAGGCCTCTGAGTGATGTGTCTGTCCAGTCCTGTGTTGGTCTGAGCACACGTAGTGCAGTTGGAATATTCCGAATCCAGGACTGAAGGCACGGATCACTGGGCCTACACAAAGTTTGTGTTGTGCTGGTGCCAGATGGGGTTTGCTCCCAGATTTATGAGTAGTTTCTCTTCAGTGAATCAGTAAGACTGAGATCTAGGCCTGGCCCTTGCTACCAGAAGAGTACAGGTGGTGCTGGGCTAGGGGTTGGAAGCTAAACTTCACACTTAGCTAGTGAAGAGGGACAGTAAGGAATATTAACACAAGCAGTATCTGGGAATCTCGTATTCAGCTGCTGACCTCTATGAGTACGTGGTTTGCACAATTAGATGAATCACTACCTGATTAATCTAATTATGAATGGGTTGATTTACCAACCTTCTCCACCCCATTTTCTCCAACTCCCAAATGTAAAAAACCCTGAAAAAACACCAAAACACTGCCTTTAAAAAACATAAAGCAAAAAAAACCAAAAACAAGAGCCAAAAAAAATAAAAAGAACACCACCCCTCTGTTGTATTGCAGCTGTGAACTGCAGGGTGCCGCTGTTGTAATGCCAGTGACTGCACTGCTGCTTACAGTGGGGTATTTACAAGTAGGTGATCCTCAGAGCCAGTGGGTGATGAGTCCTGGAGTAACAGTAACTCACTGTGTGATCAGATGGAGATGGTGCCAGTGGCACCAGATGAATTTGAAGAGATGTAACAGCTTCAGGGGAGACAGAATTTAACCACAAGTTGTATCTGTAACATGTCAGGTTGCCTGCAGAAGTTCAGCAAATCATGACTTTGCTTCCTTAGGAATTCACGTGGGTGTTTTCTTCCTGCTTTTTCTCCTTGCAGGGTGTGATCAATAACTCTGTTCTCGGTTACTTCATCGGCAGAATCTACCTCTTCCTCACAAAGGTCGGCGTATCCCCGGAGAAGCTGCGCTTCCGACAGCACATGGAGAATGAGATGGCTCATTATGCCTGTGACTGCTGGGATGCAGAGTCCAAAACCTCCTATGTAAGTGGGCAAAGTGCAAACAGCAAGGGGAACCCCTGTCAGATATGATTTATTTCTGGCTTTTTTAAGTTAGGGCTGTGGATCTGTCCGGCTCCATGTTCATCTGAACACACGTAACGCAGTTGAAATATTCTGAATCGAGGACCAAGGGGCAGCTCAGCTCCCTGCACAAAGTTTCTGAACTGTTCATGCTGCTTTGGTAGGTCCAGGCTCCTTTGCTGGAGCCTGAAGTAGCCTGGGGACACTTCACTGGTCAAATTTCATCTGGAGTTAAAGGAAACTGAGTCCTGGTGCTTTCCAAAGACTGTAACCTCTGTAAAAGCAGTGGGGAAGGATTTGTTTTGCTGGAGGTGTTATTTCAGGGCAGATTGCTTCCTGCTTGAATGCTTGCTCTTCCTTTCCCTCTTCCATGCTGTGAGAAATGAGTTCACTCCTGCCAGTTCAGACAGCTGGTACTGGAGGAAAAATTCCTCAAGGATTTGTTATCATCTTCCTGCTGAGTCATTAAGAGCTTTTTCATTCAAGCCTTGATGAGTGCCTTTTTTCCCCTCATGTATTGTTCATTGGATTTAGACTCATCACTAGTGATGTTTTGTTACAGCACGTTAGAGGAATAGCAGCCAGTAAAATTCTACCAAACTGAAGATTAGGAAAAAACCAAACCTCCTGGAGCAAAAATGAGTGATTTGTCTTCATATAGAAAAGTGACTGAAGGAATGGCTTCCTCTGAATGTCCATAGCTGACCTCCACAAGTTCACAGCCTGTCTTTCCAGCCAGCCCAAAACTGGACATGGTGTGGGCCACACCATGTAAATAAGATTATTCAACTTTGCAAGCCTTGTCATGATGATCAGGACAATGCTCACAGAGCAGGGTGTCCAACAGCCTAACCCAGGAATGAGCACAGCAATCCCAGGGGTTTGAAAGGAGCACCTTGGGAGCTGGACCCTGCTTTGGTTTGTTACTGAAGTTTGATAAAAAATGTTTGCAGCACTCAGTTGTAAGAAGGGAAGTGGTCTGAGTAGCTTAAAATCCATTCTATAAAATTACTGCATACAATGGTGTGGGTTAAGGGATTTAAAGATCCAGTCTTCGTCCCAAGGGCAAGGACACCTTCCACTATCCCAGGTTGCTCCAAGCCCCATCCCAACCTGCCTTGAACTTCCAGGGATGGGGCAGCCACAGCTTCTCTGGGCAACCTGTGCCAGGGCCTCACCACCCTCACAGGGAAGAATTTCTTATTAATTTCTAATCTAAACCTGCCGTCTTTTGGTTTAGAGCCATTCCCCCTTGTACTGTCACTCCATGTCCTTGTCCAAAGTCCAAAGCTCCTCTCCAGCTCTTGGAGCCCCTTTAGGCACTGGAAGAGCCTTCTCTTCTCCAGGTTGAACAACCACATAAACCTGTATTCTGTGTTTTCTCAGAAGTAGCTGCAACACCGTAATAGCCTAATTTCTGTAAAATCCTCCAAAATACCCTGAAACACCACAATTGTCAAGCACAGGGATTTTTTCTGTTGACATACCTTTTCTGACACCCTGCTATATCACTCCAGCTTGGAAAACCACACAACATCTGGCTGCCTGTACATCCCACACTGATGTGACAGTGAGTGGGAAGCAGCTGCTGAGCCTTGTCTTACATGGGATTGTCTGTTAGGAAATCCAGAGGGAGGTTATAGTTGCTGCTTCACCAATCCAGTGTGAACGGTGTTCTGAGATTCCTCCTTGCCATACATGCTGAAATACTGAATTAAGAGCTTCCCTTGCGTGTGATCTGTGTTGTAGCAGCTCCTAAGCCAGGCTTTTGGCCATTCCAATGTGGTTGATTCCCTGCTGTGTGTCCCATGGCCAAGTAGAGCCCTGGGGACATGATGCCTTGTGTGCCTGTGGCATGTGAGTGATAAGACTGTGTGCTCTGGCCCCAGCCCGAGCTGTTGGCACAGGGCTGTGCTCTGCCAAGCCATGTGGAAAAGCTGGCCCTGAACACAGGCACTGGGTAGATGACTGATCATTTCCTCTGGAAACAAATGGAATCACTCAAATGAGGGAGCAACTGGTAAGGGAGGGCTGCTTATTGTAACAGAGCTAATTATGTAGAAAAAACAGTCATGGGAGCAGGGAGGGCTTAAGGGTGAATAAACATATTTGATGGTTAAGTGGACAAAAAAGTGAGTTGGTGAAAGCTTCCAGTTTTGTTTTTTCAGGGTTGGATTGAGATCGTTGGCTGTGCTGATCGTTCCTGCTATGACCTTTCCTGCCATGCCCGTGCCACCAAAGTTCCTCTCATAGCTGAGAAGCATCTCAAAGAACCTATATCCTTTCAGAATAAACCAGCTTCTCCTCAAGTGGAAAGGGATTGGACAGGGAGATGTCTTGGAGATCTGCACAGCTCTGTTTCAAGTTACATCTGTATGTTTAACAGGGAAACCTACAGCTACAGGCCAGCATGACATTGGGAAGTGACCTGGAAAGAAATGAGCATTTGTTACTCCTTTTCTCTCTTGGAGGGAAGTTCCTTCATCCAGTAGTGGAGGAGATGTCTTTGTGTTGTGTAGCAATTAACTCTGACATAATAAAGGAACCAGGCCCTGCTTTCTGTCCTCACAAGCTCCTTAACAGCCTTGTACAGAACAGTCAACATTGTTCAGTTTGAGGCAAATAAGGGAGCCATTGGCAAAGCTTACAAGAAGGATGCCAAGGTGGTGATGGAATACCTTTCCATGTGTGATGAGTGCTACATCAGCGAGATGGAGCAGCTGCTCAACGAGAAAGGGTGAGCTCTGTGTGTGTGGTACCTTCCTCTGACACCCTGTGTGGGCCCCAAAGGGCTGCTGCATTTATTTCAGCCACCTGAAACCAGTTTCCATGTGAGAGCAGGCTTTGTGGGTCATCTGAGATATTTGAGTGCTCTCACCAGGCAGTGCTGGTCACCCATCAACATATCTCTGGGTGTATGCACATAAATATTTGTTTGTCTGTGTGGGAATGAGCTGCTGGCTTTAGTAGGATCATCCCAGAAGAGAAACAGTTCAGTGAAATGGGAATTGTTTACCAGCTTCCCTACTCTGGTTTCAGAGTGGACCAGGACTGACTTAAAACTTTAAAATTAATAAAATAATTCTGTGGCCGATGGAACAAATTAGTTAAATGAGAAGCAAAAACTTGCCTGAGTATCCTCCAGTGTTTAGTGAGCTGCTTTAGGACCCGTTACAGCCTTTGGTTTACTGTGGCAGGAATTTGTATGATTTTCTTTGACTTGCCTTCCGGTCAACACATGCAGGAACTGAAAATATGAGAAGTCTTTACAGTTGTCAGATTTGGCTGAAGCAGGCCAACAGCTGTCTGTGTTAGGGGAAAGCTAATGGTGCCGTAACAAAAAAATAAACTTAATTTCCTGCTTGAAATGGTACAAGGTGTAGGATAAATGAATACGTTACGGTAACACTTACATTTTTCTTTCTTCCCCTGAGCTAAAATGTATTTCTTTCACATCTCTGTGAATGTGAGAGTGTAGGAAAACAGTAGCACTCAAAATGGGCAGAGAAATTACTGCAGAGAAGAAACTTAGTCCATCCAGAATCTCCCTGAAATGGTTCAGTAGATGAGTTACAAGCAATATCCCTGGTTTTACTGATAGTCCAGTGCCTGCTTTGTGTGCCTCCCTTTTTCTCTTTGCTGTATCGGCTTCATCCTGAGAATTTCCCAATTGACTTTGCTTCGGGCTGTTAACCACAACAAAGTTCACTGTGATTATGAAAACGGTTGTTTTTAATGTACATGTAGTAATTTTATTATTAATGCAAATTTCTTTTAATGGGTATGCTACATGTCTCTTTCATCTCTGGATTTTTCCCTGGCTTCTATCATCCCACTCTCAGAGTCAACCAAGTGATGCAGTTAAGGAAATAAAAACTTGTTTGTTTATTGCTGTAGCTTTTAAATGACTTCTTTTTCCTTTGCAGGGAATTCACTGTTGAAACTGAAGGGAAAACTTTTCTATTAACAAAGGACATGGTTACTGTGAAGAGATTTCAGAAAACATTACATGGTAAATTTGATTCTTTGTTGTTTGATCATCATCAGGATACACTTCAAGTATGAACTTTATTGGTAGCATTGTCCTGTTAATATTGTAACACAGCATAGGAAAAATGCCAAATATAATTTCCTTGAAATTTAAGAGTAGGAAGGCTTTTGGAAAGTCAGTGACTGCATCTCCACAGAGCTTTTGTTCTGATACAGGAAAGGGGACTAGAAGGAAACTTTCCAAAATGCATGGATTTAGTTCCTCAGAGAAGCCAGAGAAAGGGCCCTGAGTTGCTTTCTACAGCCTAAATATGTCCTGTACATGAGCTAAGTCCAAATCTCTATTTCAGGTATTTGTATTTAGATCAGAAATGTTTAATCTTTTATTCCATGTACTCATCTACACATAACCAGAACTTCTGAGCAGAAAGACAGCATCAGCAATCACATCTTTTTCTTGTGCCTAAACACATTTTTAATGGTGATGTGTGTTATTTTGTGTTCCAGTGGAAGAAATCATCCCAAATGTCATTGAGCCCTCGTTTGGCATTGGAAGGATCATGTACACAGTGTTTGAGCACACATTCCGCATCCGGGAAGGAGACGAGCAGAGAACGGTGAGTGTCCCTGAGGCTGGGCCAACTGCAGGCACCTGCCCTCCCCTGACACCCAGGGAAAGGGCTGCAAGAGCACTGCACGATGCCCAGTAGAGATGGGAAAGCCCAGCTGGGGTGTGGCATTGCTGGTTTTGCCAGAGTACATGTCATTTTTACATGAGAGCATTCTGGGGCCATGTGTGCATGAGGGTCTTGCTGGATTCCTGGCAAGGGGGTGAGGCATTCCTCCTTCTGGATCCACACTTGACAGTGTTCCATTGCTCAGAGAAAGGCATATCTTCAGTGTTTAATTTCCTTTCTCGCTGCTGCTTTTCCTGGAATCATACTTCTGTGCAGCAGGTTGGACAATGGACTAACTGTTTGCTCAGTCCCCTGTGAAATTCAGTCTTCTCTGGTTCTGGACACCTCTAAAACCTTGGCCTGAAGCTTTGTTGTAGCAAGGGCCAGAGGGAAGTGTGTGTTTCAGACAGAGCTTCCTCCAACCAGTTCCCAGGTGTAGTGCTCTGTACCATTGCTGGTGGCACATGAGAAGCTTGGTGCTGCTTCCTGCTCATTGTTCCTGGCTCCTGGACTGTGTTCATAAAAAAGAAATATAACATTAAAAAAGTGCTTCTTTGTGTCCCTGGGTGTCACAGGATGTGGTACATTTATGACTGGGGGACCAAGGTTCAGGAGCCCAGAGTTAGGACACGGCTGACAGAATCCCACACTGCTCCTGAAGTATAAAATACTGGGTTTACCTTCCTTCTAGTACTTATTTACTTTCCATGTAGTCTGGGCTGCTTTATATTGTGGTACATCTCACATGCATTGCTTCTGTCCCTTTTATACCTTGCTGATTGCCAGGAAAGATCTTATTATTTTTCCCTCACTTCTGGCACATTTTTATTTTTTGAGGGTGTCTGTGAAGGGTTCTAAAAACCATTTTGCTGCATGTGCTCCATTTGTGTGGAGTTTCAAACAGGAAGTTTGGTTTAGACTGTGCCTAAGACTAAATCTCCTGGAAAGACACCTCCATCCTTAATTTTTCTGTAATTCAGATGAGGTTAAATTTGTTTAGGAGGGCTCTAGTAAACCTGTTCTGGTGGGAGGTGACATTTAGCTGTCAGGAGATAAGGGGAAATGGAGGCTGAAGAAAACCAGTCCTGCTCCAGTGGTGTGAGATGTCACTGCTGATGTCCTAGAGTAGGCCAGATACTCCCCTGGAACACTCACCCTGCCTCCAGCCTCAGTCAGGGCTTATTCTCACCTCCTGAGAGTCTAATTTGACCGTTAAACTTGTATTTATTGACTTGTGCTTTTCCTTTTTTTCCACAGTACTTCAGCTTCCCAGCTGTTGTAGCACCGTTCAAGTGCTCCGTTCTTCCTCTGAGCCAGAATCAGGAATTCATGCCTTTTGTCAAGGAATTATGTAAGTGTGTTAAGCACTTTGGGTCTGATGGGGCTATGCACTGGGAAGAGAGGGCTCTCAAAATAGCATTGGGATCATGTGGCTCTCCAAAGTGCACAGGGAGGGTTGTTGACCTGAACCAGCTGAGTATCCACAAGCTTTGGGTATCCATCAAACTCTTCAGCTGTGCTCAAAAAACCCGCCACCATGACCATCCCTGTGTTGGTTTGGAGTGTAAAAGACATTGCTTTTTTTCCTTTTGTGTCAAAAATAAATCTTACCCACTGCTTAGGAGAAACTGGAGCAGTGAGGCTTTTTGTTTTGTTATTAAAGTTTGCTTTGCTTTTATTGGCCACCTAATTTATTGAGTCTGTCCCAGAGCTGCTGAGCCTGCAACCATTCTGTCAAACTGCCCACTGGTAGTGAGCATCATGGGGAAAGATAGGGGCCATAAAACTGAACAGGTGAAGGGTAGGAACAGGGGTTGCATGTCAGATAGTGCCTTTTGCTGTCAGCACCAGTTCTGCCTGGGACTTGGTCTCCCTGCTCTGGATGTGCCCAGCACACTGATGCTGAGGTTTGGAGTTAAAGCAGAGTCATGGCACTGATGACTTGGTGACTTTGCTCTTGGAGTGAGAGTTGTAGTGCAATGTGGAGAGCTGGGAGAGCAGGGTGGGTTTGACCCTGTGGGTTTGACCCTGGTTTTCTTTTCCTACAAAGAATGGAACACTGGATGTTCTGTCAGTAAAACTGGGGCTCTGAGATGCTGCTTGCACCAGGGACAGGCAGTGCCTCATGGGGTGATGCCTGGAGAGGCTGGCCTGGAAGAGAGGCTAGAGAGTGTTAAAGGAATAAAGTAGGGATTTATTAAAAGACCTTCAGAGGATACACCTTGGGCAGTACAAGAGCCTGGCCGTGGCTCTACCCAAGATGGACCCAAGATGGACTCTGAGTCACGAGTTTTCACACTTTTATAAGTTTTGATCCATTTCCATATTGGGGTTAATTGTCCAATTACAGCTTCAGGTTATGCAGTCCCATCCTCCCAGATTGCTCTCCTCAATTCCCTGTTGTTTGTACTTGCTGGGCCTGAAGCTGCAGCAGTGTCCTTGGTTCTCAGGCTGGAAAAGGATTGTTTTGTCTGACTGAACTGTGAGGAGAACTTGCTAACACTTTATATGAAGTTCAGAGCTGTATACCAATGCAGTACAGAATCTGGAAAATATGAAAGCTAAAACTGAAGGCATCAGGGGTGCAGGGAGCTCATGCTGGGGCTGTGTAATGATCCCTGCTCTGTTCCCTGCAGCTGAAGCACTGACCAGGACCGGGATCTCCCACAAGGTGGATGATGCAGCGGGCTCCATCGGCCGGCGCTACGCCCGCACGGACGAGATCGGCGTGGCCTTCGGCATCACCATCGACTTCGACACGGTGAACCGCACCCCGCACACGGCCACGCTGCGCGACCGCGACTCCATGCGCCAGATCCGCGCCGAGGTGAGCGCAGCACACAGCTCACAGAGCTCACAGAATCACTGGGTTGGACGAGACCTTCAAGATCATCCAGTCCAACCCAGCCCCAACACCTCAACTAAACCCTGGCACCCAGTGCCACATCCAGGCTTTGTTAAACACATTCAGGGATGGTGACTCCACCACCTCCCCGGGCAGCCATTCCAGAGCTTTATCACTCTTTCCATGAAAAACTTTTTCCTAATAGCCAACTTATATTTCCCTTGAAGCAGCCTAAGGCTGTGTCCTCTCCTTCTGTGAGTTGCTGCTTGGAGAAAGAGACCAACCCCACCTGACCACAACAACCACCTTTCAGGGAGTTGTAGAGAGTGGTAAGGTCACCCCTGAGTCTCCTTTTAAACACCCCCAGCTCCCTCAGTGGTTCCTCACAGGGTTTGTGTTCCCAGACCCTCTCCAGCCTCGTTGCCTCCTCTGGGCACGCTCGAATATCCCAACGTCCTTCCCAAACTGAGGGGCCAGAACTGGACACAGCACTCAGGGTGTGCCCTCACCAGTGCTGAGTATAGCACACAGGGCCTGGGGGCTGGCACAGCCAGGGGTGTTCCTTTTGGCCTTGGGGACAACATCCCCTGCTGATCCTGATCTGTCACTAATCCTTGTGGGGGCTGCCTCCAGCTCTGTAGCAATTTAGCTGTTGTAGAAGTCCCCAGGAATAGATACCAGTCAGACAGAAGATGCTGGCCCAGCTGATAAAGTGAGCAGAAGCTTTTGTTTTTCTCGCATGCAGAGGTGTTGATCATACCTGAAAGCCATGCCTTGTGCTGATTGCACTGCTCTTCAGAGTGGCTCTTTCCAAGAGAAGGAGGCTGAGTTAAAGCATTGACTGGGTTGTGTCTGGCTTTCAAAGCCTGGGCTCCTTGTAATCCACAGGCACCAAGAGGCAGAACACTGGGGTTTGCCTTGCAGCTGGTGCTGCCTGTGTAGCACCACGGGAGCTGTTGAACAGCTGCCCCAAAGCTGCGTGTGCCCTAAGCACACTCTGCCAGTGTGGCTGCAGTGCAGACTGGAATAGCAAAAACCACCCTGTGGGGGGCTCTGCCTCTCCTCAGAGCTGTGGATCTGCAGTCTTGAGGGGGTTTTCGGTTTTTCTTTTCTCCCTGGCCTTCACTCCAGGCACAGGAGGAGATGGTGCTCACCTGTGAGGCTGAGTTGCAGCTCCACAGAAGCACCTGCAGTGCCTGGGGCTGCTGAGCTGGCTGGGGTTTGGCTGGCTGTAACAGGCAGTGCCAGTTCCTCAGGGCACCCTTCTGTCTCTCTGTCACCTGGGTGACCTCTCACTGCTGACCAGCAGAGATGAGACTTTGCTATTCTTCAATTTCTGCAAATTTTCAGCTTTCTGGCTGATCCTTTGCACCATGACAGTGTGCTGTGAGGAGCAAAGAAAAGGCAACTTGCAGCTTCTTTGGTGCTGGTCTTACATAAGTTGGTAGGGCCTAGCTGAATCCTGGCTTACAGAATCTGTGTGTGTATTGGGCTTTTCTTCCCCTTCCCAAACTGTAGCAGAACATTACCTTGCTTTGGTCAACCATTTCCCTCTTGGATCACCCTAATAAAAGATAACAGATTGATCTAAGGTGTCCTAATTAATGGTTTTCTCCCCAAAAATTATCTTCCAGGAGATACTTTGTACCTGTTCTATTGCTGATGTAAAAATTGCCCAATATCCAGCTTGATTTTGGTGACTTTGTGTTTCTTATGTCTTTGTGGCTTTTCCTGCAGATCTCTGAACTTCCTGGCATCATCCGAGACCTGGCCAATGGTTATCTCACCTGGGCTGATGTTGAGGCAAAGTATCCACAATTTGAGGGACAAGAGACTGGCAAAAAGGACACAATAGAGGAATAAAGAAAAGGACCTGAAGTAAAATCCTGTCAAAATGTCCACTTTTTACTGTTCATGTTAATATGAAATAAACTTACCATGTATTATTCAAAGCTGCATTGTTTGTGCACACAGGGACTATTTGGGTATTTTTTTCTTTTCCTCAATTGCTGACCAGATTTAACTTTAAAAACTGAAATAACTGCAGCCCGAGCTGAAGGTGTCACAAATAAAACCACCATTGTATATGCCTGCCTCTCTGTGTTCCTGCAGCCTTGTGCTTTCTTTAGAAGTGCCCCTTTTTTCTCTCATTTTTGCCCTCCTACTCAGGGCTGTGGGTGTTACAGGTTCATGCACAGGCTTTCATCTGGGTTTGGATCACCCTGGACTCGAGGAGGATGGTCCCAGGTGCATGGGCTGTGTTTGTGAAGGGGTGATCCCAGTGCCAGTCCTCTTTTCTCTATTGCCAGTCCTCTTTTCTCCACTGTGGTTCAAGCAGCCACCTCAAGAGATGGGTTCAGTGCTCTTTTTTTGGCTGCAGCTGTTTAATACCTGTATTTCTGCAGAATTGGGAGCATTTGCATATGGGAGAACTGTTCCAGTTCTTGCTCCTGCTAGACACGGTTGGTTTCCTTGGCTGAGGGAGCAAGCAGCAAAGAGCTGGCAGGGTTGTTTTTTCCTTCAGTGTCCTCTGGCAGCAAGGGCTGAAACCAGAGACTGCCCTGAGCAGGTGGGAGAAGATCCAGGCACCCTTTCACCTCCCTGGGCACTGGAGGAATTCAAAGCCCTGTGCTGTCAGAGGACCTTGGTTTAGGGGAGCCTTAAACCCTCCTGGCCTGGGCCAGGTAGGAGAGGCCTCACACCTTGTCTGACAGGCTCTGATCCCACTGAGAAATCCCTGGGCTAGAAACCTTCCCTTTAGAGGGTTGGGAAGTGTTCTCCAAGTTTTTGCTTGGGTTTAAACACTCGTTGGAAGATGAGTTAGAAGACACAAATCCTGGGGTGGTTGGGGTGTGAAGGGATATTAAAGATCATGCAGTTCCAGCCTTCTGCCATTGTCAGAGCACCTTCCACTATCCCAGACTGCCCCAAGCCCTGCCCAGCCTGGCCTTGGGCACTTCCAGGGATCCAAGGGCAGCCACAGCTTCTCTGGGCACCCTGTGCCAGGGCCTCACCTCCCTCACAGGAGAGAATTTCCTCCTAACACCTCATCTCAACCTGCACTCTCAGCCATTCCCCCTTGTCCTGTCACTCAAGGCTTTAGTCCCAAGTCCCTCTCCAGCTCTCCTGGAGCCCCTTTAGGCACTGTGAGGGGCTCTCAGGTGTCCCCAGAACCTTTTTTTCAGGTGAACACCCCCAGCTCTTTCAGCTTTTCTCCTTAGTAAAGGGGCTCCAGCCCTTGGAGCATCTTTGTGGCCTCCTCTGGACTCACTGCAGCTGCTCCACGTCCTTCCCATGTTGGGAGCCCCAGAGCTGGGCACAGCACTGCAGGTGGGGTCTCACAAGGGCACAGCAGAGGAGAAGAATCCCCCTCCTTGCCCTGCCTTTGATGCAGCCCAGGACACTTTCACCTCTGTAATTTACCTGCCTGCCCCCTGTCAGTGTCTGGTAACTGAACCTGATCCCGACCTTCCTGCATCCCAAATCAGGATGTGGCTCTGCCAGCTGTAGGTGCACTGATCCTCTTTGGGAAGCATTAGCTGTGTTAGCCCCTGGCCTCAGCAGGTCTGACACTCAGCAAGGAAAGGCTTTAAAAAAAGGATGCAGAAGAGGATGCTTGAAACCATCCATGGGATTCATGTGACTGGAAGCTTCCTCTGCACGGGCAGCTGATGCCTTCTTCAGCCTGGCAGGCAAACAGCAACTAGGGAATGTTTCTGAGTGATTTCCTTCAGTTTTAGCTAAACTTCTCCAGAAGCAGATGGAGCAGGGGCATTGGAGAAGGGCAGGAAGAGCTTTCCAAAGCCATCAGTGCTTTGGGGTGTCCCTGCTTTTGAGGAGTCCCTGAAATTTTGTGGGTTTTGAGCTGCCTTGAAGGAAGGACTTTTCTGCCTCCAAGCAGGTGTCAGACCTGCTCACTGCCAGAGCTCTGTCCACCTTTTCAGCAGTGGCTGAAGAGTCAGGACAACTTTTGTCCATCCATCTCCCAGCCCCTGCTGCTGTCCATGGCTGATAAAGGTGATCAAACATCCACTAGATGCAGCATATCCTTCGTTGAAAAACACAAAAAACTTTCCAGTGACTGGGAAAGTTCACAGGGAGTGGGAAACCATTGCCAGGGAACTAATTAGACAGCAAATTGTCATGACTTCACTGCTTGGGCTTCAAAGGGGAGATTTAGCACAGGATGCAGGTCACCCTGTGTGTGGTTTGTAGTTAAAAACCTTGTTATTTGAAATATAGAACAATTTCTTGAGCCAGCTGCACGATGTTTAATTTGTTCAAGTGGGGACCAGATCAATGCCAGGCACAAGTGAGGTGCTCCTGCTGTTGCAGAGGGCAAAGGATGAGGATTCTGGAGAAGGTGGGACCTGGACCCCTGCTGGATGGATGCTGATGGTGGTGCCCCAGCCCTGCCCAGCATCCCTGAGCTGCTCACCCCCTTTTTATTTCACAGCTGTGAAACTGTGAGATGTACCCAGCTGAACACAAGTGTTCTAAAACTCACATGATTTCCAAAAAGTTGATGGCTCACCTGTGTTTCAAACAGATGAAAGGGCTGGGATATATCTGAGGACATAACTTTAGGGCAGTCCTTGGCAGGACAGTGCAGATTTAACTCCAGCACCCCCAAGTTTGCCAGGCTTTACCAGTGCCAGTGCTGGGAGCTGCTCCCATCCCCGTGTGGGTACCCCATACCTGGGTGCTGGGACTGACCAGCACTCGGTCATGCAGGAATCTCCAGCCTCCTCCAAAGGCAGCTGCAGAAAATAGCTCAGAGTGATGCCACTCTGCCTAAACTCACCCTGGGAGGCTTTGTCCTTGTCCTGCTGCTGCTCAGCACCGATGGGAGCCGAGCTGGGAGCACCTTCAGCCAGCACAGCATCTGCTTCCCAGGAGAGGGAGCTGTCAGGCAGAAAATAGCGAGCGGAAAGACGGTGTTGAGGCACTGAAATTGTTTATTTTTAACTCTCCTGGGTGTTTCCGTTGTGCTGCAGCCCTGAACCTCCAGCACTGCCTGGCTCTAATGCTCTGTGTTAATTCAATGGCTGAAAGTGGTGTTGCAGCATGGATTTTAATGCAGGACAACAAACCTGTGAGAGGCTGAGAAATGTAGCTCGTGGTAGTTCACCCTCAGGGGAGTGCACAGAACTGTGCCTGGAATGAATCATGGAATGGTTCAAGTTGGAAGGGAGATTAAAACCATCTTGTTCTGACCCCTTGCCATGGGCAGGGACACTTCCCACAAGACCAGGGTGCTCCAAGCCCTTCCAACCACCCCAGGAGTGGTTGGTTGTAGTGCAGCCTCTGTGGTTGGCAGAGTCCAGGACAAAATTTGGCTCAGTCTCAAGCAAGTTTTGCAAACAGGTGTCATGAAACCTCTGGTTTTGCTCTGCTGCTGGAATGGGATGCTGTGGAAAGGAGTCTGAAGGTAACAATGTCAACCTCACCTCGCTGGTGTGTTGCAAAAATCACCCTGATAAAAAATAAAAACCACTGAAGGTGACAGGCTGGTCCTAACAAAGATGGCTCCAACAGATGCACTTTGGAAGCTCAGCTTAAACCTTTTTGATTCCTATCTTTGCTGTGACCTGCAATTCACCCTCTGTGCCACACAGGCAGAGTTTAGTATTTATAAGCAGGGGCTGCTTAGCCCCAGTCTAAGTCCACATGGCCCTGCCACCCTCATTTCCATGTTCCCATGCAGGCTGATCATGTAACACCTCTGTAATCTGCAGCCATCTCCCTGCTTTGGGACAGGAGAACATTGCCCGTTCATCTCATAAAGCTCAGAAAAATGAAAAGTGCTGGCAAACCCCACTGGTTTTTTCTAAGTTCCTATAGGATCCTTTAGGGTGGAAAAAAGCACTGAGATGATCAGGTCCAACTGTTAACCTGGCACTGCCAAGCCCACCACTAAACTATTGGTGGAGAAATTGTTTCTAATGTCCAATCTAAACCTCACCTGTCTCAACTTGAGGCTGTTTCCTTTTATCCTGTCTCTTGTTACCTGGGACAAGATAGTGACCCACCCCACCCAGCTGCCCCCTCCTGTTCAGAGCCAGAAGGTCCCCCCAGAGCCTCCTTTTCTCCAAGCTGAGCCCCTTTCCCAGCTCCCTCAGCTGCTCCAGCCCCTTTCCCAACCCCATTCCCTTCCCTGGACACACTTCAGCCCCTCAGTGTCTCCCTTTGCATCCCTTGGATCAGCTGTGGATTCAGTTTAGGATCACCCCCACTTTTAGGAAGTGTTTGAAGAGGAGTAAAATAGAGAAGTTCATTTTCTTTTCTAATACAGGAAGTGGTGAATAATTTATAGAATTAGTAGGTGACAGCTTTGAAAGGAAGGAAGGAGGAAAGATCACTTTATGTTTGGGCTGTTCTTCCCCTGCTTTGCATTTTCTGGTCTGGTCCTTGCCTGATCACTGCACATGGTTGTCCCCAGTCCCTCTCCAGCTCTCCTGGAGCTCCTTCAGGCCCTGGAAGGGGCTCCAAGGTCTCCTTGGAGCCTTCTCTTCTCCAGGTGAGCCCTTCCCTTGGAGCCAGTCTCCATCCCTTGGAGCATCTTTATGGCCTCCTCTGGACTCACCCCAGCAGCTCCATGTCCTTCTTATGCTGGGGACCCCAAAGCAGGGCACAGCACAAGATGACAGTGAAGGAAAGGGGGAGAATCACCTCCCATCTTATCGATATCCCTGAGCTTTATCTTCCTCTGAGCAGGAGCCCCTCAATAATTTTCCAAATCCCACAGAGCCATTTGCAAAAAATATAACGATGAAGAGCAAAGCCCACAGCTGAATTTTCTGCTCTTGGAGGAAATCAGATATGAAATAATAAATATATATTATATCCTCCAAACAAAACCCTGCTGGCCACTAATGCCCACAGATTAATTGTACTAATCCTGTGTGATCGAGGGGAGGTGGTTGGATACTTGGCACTATTTTGGTCCATTGCTTATGAAACTCCATCTCTGTGTTTGAGAGAAAAGACTTTACATAACCCTAATCACTCAGATAAGAAAAGGACTAAACTGTCCCAGAACATTTTATCTTCTGCACAGATGCTGCCTATGAATTTTGACTTGATTAAATCAACACGGCAATGTAATATTTTTGTTCTGAATAACAAATGTCCTCTGTGAGGGAGAAGGGGCAGAGCTGCTCTCTCGACCAGTAAATGGAAATGGGGATTGATGGAGGCTGGAGAATCCAGAAATTCACCTGCTCAGTGAAGAGCTGCTTGGAAATCAGTTAAGGAAACAATCACAGAGTCATGGAAGGGTTTGGGTTGGAAGGGACCTGAAAGATCATCCAGTTCCACCCCCCTGCCATGCCAGGGACACCTCCCACTAGACCAGGCTGCCCCAAAACCCATCCAACCTGGCCTTGGAACATCCCACTGGGTCACCAGGTGATGTCTGGCTCAGAGATGTCCCCAGAGGAGTATCCCAGGTACCTCTGTTTGTGACAGATTTTTCCAGACTGATTCACACCAACATGAGTGAGGACCCTGAGTGTGCTTTCCAAGATGTTGAAAGAGAGACTTGGAAAGCTGAGCTCCTTCTCAGTGACTCCTGCAGGAAAACCTCAGCCTCACACAATCCTCCCCTCAGCTGAATCAACATGAGGGTGATGGTCCCAAGAGGATGCGTCCATCCCAGGCTCTCACTTCCCACATCCTCATCCCATTCAGGATGGCTTGAATCCAACAGCACTGATGCACATCTTTCTCTAGTACAGCTTTTATTTATTTATATATTTTATCTATTTATTTATATTTTATTTATATTTTATTGATTACATTTTTTTTTATTCTTTAATTTTATTTTTTTAACAGCAAATTATCTGCAAATCAGAGCACATACAGAAAAAAATCTAGGGGGAAGAGTGAATCTCATAGCTGAGGATCCTATGCAGCAAAAGCATGCTGGGATGTGATGTTAAAATGAAGGATAAGTACAAATTTCAATTTATTTTGTTCCATGAACAGCAAACAACACTGGATCATATATTAATATTTCACTCCTGCTAGTTACTCCATGTCCTGCCCTGCTGCCTTCTGCCTACCACTAAATGGAAACAAAGTCATAAAAAATATAACTGGGAAGTTCTGGGCGTTAAACCAGCCTCTCCACCCTCCTGCCTGCAGCAGCAATGTCCCCCAGAGAGCCTGCAGGCAGAACTCCATCAGCACAGCCAGCTCTGCCAGAGGGGGGTTTTGCACCAGAGGCATCTGCAGTGCTCACCCCGTGCACCAATTGTGGCTGATAACTAAAAACTCCTGGCTGTTCTTCCCAAATAATTTTATAAATTATAAATCCAGTAGTTTTGTAAATTATTAGATTCTGTAGGCTAAAAGCACCACGGACTGATGGGGATGTCTCACTCCAAGCCTGGCTCCCCTCTGCTGCTCGTGGAGACACAGAAAGAGTCCTGGAGTCTGATCCCAGAGTTATAATTTAAATGGAGCACAAAAATCACTTCCCCCATCTCTTTGTTTCTTTCCTTTGGTTTGGAATAAGGGGTGGCCAGCTCAGGTGTTTACATCAGGAGTTCAGGTAAGATAAAGTATAGGATCACAGAATCACAAAATACCCTGAGTTGGAAGGGACCCACAAAGATCATTGAGTCCAACTTGTGTCCCAAAATTCTCACCCTGTGGACCTGCAACCACTGAGGTAGGGAAAAACACATCTACTCCACACTTTCTTAATTTCCTCACTCAACACTGGGAAGATTTGCAGGTGAGAGGTTTTGTTATGAGAATTTATCTCCATTCAGCCCACGGCTGTCAAACTTTTCCAGAAAGCCCCAGGCACATCCCATAAACACAGAGCTGCTTCTCTCTTCCCAAGCTGTGTCCAGCCAGGCTGTGCTCACTCTCTAGTTGTCCTCCAGGGTCTCATTTGGAAGATGCTGAGGCAAAGCCTTTTCTCCTTGTATCCCTCCTCCAGGAACACAAGTCTGGTACTCATCACTCACAATCCCCTGGCTGGAAAAGCTGTCACCTCATCAGGGCAGGAGTTTGCCATGTGATGTCCATGGCTGCCTCTCCACTGTCCCAGATCCAGTTTGTTTGTGTGCAGAGGGATAATTAGCAATACAGAACATAGGCAAAAGAAATCAGTGAGAAAAGGAGTGCTGGGTAATTCATTCCTTGCTGTCATTTCATTCCTGAAAGAAAATCCCTGAGCCAGGAGAGGGGGACTGGGGGGTGATGGCTGAGCCAGCCTCTCTGTGCCTGCAGCTTGCAGAAATAGGGCAGAGCTGTGCAAAAATTACTGGAGCAAGAACATCTTGCACAAAACAGAACAAAAAAAAAAAGGCTACAAAGCTTTCAGAAAGCAGCAGTCCTCCACCACAGCCTGTTTCCCTGTGAATGGATTCATTCCCTGCTTTCCACGGGGTAGTTTTGTGTGTGTTCATGTTATCAGGGTCTGTTATCACTCTGCCTATTTAGGGCTGATGGATTTGCCACCAGTGAAACAAATGTAGGGGAAAAAAGGCCAATAAAAAGGACAGAAATGCTGAAGGGAATCTTCAAAATCAAAGAGATCTTCTGGGAGAGAATAAAGCGGGGGGATGCAGCATATGAAATCTGGCAAAAAAAAAGTTTGGTGTCCAGGTGCTGGTTTAGGGAGATGAAGAGTTGTGCTGCAGCAGGCTGGAAATGGCTTTTTATTTACTATGGTTGTCTTTTTAAATTGCTATTTTTAGGCAGCTGAACTGAGCTGCTTTGCATTATAAAACCCCAGCAGGTACCTCTGTCCATGTGGATGCTCTCACTCTGTCCTGGGGCTGAGCCCCTTGGAGCCAGGCAAGGAATAAATCACAGAATTCATGGGATATCCTGGATTGGAGGGGACCCACAAGGACCATCGAGCCCAGCTCCTGGCCCTGCACAGGCACCCCCAGGAATCACTCCATGAGCCCTCCTGCTCCCCTCTTCCATGACCTTTTTGTCCTTGGGGCTCAAAACTCTTCGCAAAGGGAAATGTAGTGAGGGGACTTGAAGGAGGATATTTGGTGTGACAGTGGCAGAGGCAGGTCAGCATCCTGTGCCTGACAGGATGAGGGAGAGTCCAGGAAAATCATTCCCTCCCTGTGAACCCCCAGCTGCCAGGGAAGCCTGTTCCCGGGAGCTCTGTAGCAGCCTGCCTGCATTAGGCTGTGGCTACAACCAGCAGTGCTGATGCTCTCAGAAAGCCACAATAAATCCATGCTCCTGCCAGCCTGGGTCAGCTCCTGGAGCATTAGGTGGCTGCTGGACATGTGCTGATTCAGGGTGAAGGGCCACCTAAGCCACCTCACTGAAAAAAAAATTATATTCCTGTGCACAGCACAATTTTCTCACCTGTCATGCTGAAACTTTTAGCCTGAGCCAGGGCTGGAGCCAGGGATGAGTCCTATGGCAGAGCTGGATGATGCCACCCCAAATGGGGTTCATCTGTATGGGTGCAGGGCAGCTGGGTGCCCCCAGGGCAGGAGAAGTGTCCTTGTCCTGGCTGAACTACAGACACAGCCACTCAGCCTGGCTATTTATCAGCAGCACCTTCCTCTGGCAGCACAGGTCAAAATGCTGGGGACACGCTCTCAGAATCAGGCATTTTAAAAGAAAATATATTAATTAATTAAATATTAAAAATGTTGGGGACACACTCTCAGAATCAGGCATTTTAAAAGAAAATATATTAATCAATTAATTAATAATTTAAAAATAGTACTGTAAGAAAGGACTTCAGACTGTGTTGGGCACTGCATATTTTGTGCAGTTTGTGTTTTCTGATTTCACATGTGTATCACCTAGAAGCCAAACCAAGTTCTCCTGATGTCATTATTCAGATTAAATGAGTCCACAACTGCTTCAAAGCATGGGATGGGGGAACAGAAGGATGAGGGTGTGCCTCTGACATATCCTGCTTTTGGGATTTTGTTGAGATCCAATGTTTCCCTTAGTTTCTCCATTTCCAAAATCAGGCTGAAAAACTATACCTGTCTTTTACAGGAATTTAATATCCTCAGGGGGAGGAAATGCTGTTATATTTGAAATCTGAAATCTTGGGAAACACAGCTCCAGTTTTCCTTTTTTCACCCTGGATCATGCCCTGTCACAGTGGATGTTTTCACTTTCTGTTTTGGTTGGTTCTGTTGGTTTTTGGTTAATGATGTGGGGTGACAATTGAAAGAGTTTGTTGAAGGAGAGGGCAGGAGAAAGGAGGCCTCAGCCTCAGTTCCCCTGACATCTGTGACCTTGAGCTGTTGCACCAGGTACATTTCCTGGGGATGAAATCACAGAATCATGGAATGGTTTGTGTTGGAAGGGACCTTAAAGCTGGCTGAGGTCACAGATTTTTCTATGGCCTTAGGACCTTCTGAGGGCTTCATCCCCTCAGAGGATCTGCAGGGAATGACAAACCAGAAGCTTTGGAGCTCTGATGGAGATCTCTCACTTTGGCTTTGTTCCAGCACAAGGAATCCCTCTGAAGGGAGAGGCTGTGCTTTGGATCAGGAGATGGAGG
This sequence comes from Ploceus nigricollis, assembly GCA_013399945.1. Taxonomy (NCBI): domain Eukaryota; kingdom Metazoa; phylum Chordata; class Aves; order Passeriformes; family Ploceidae; genus Ploceus; species Ploceus nigricollis. The sequence continues at coordinate 833,155 of VXBC01007982.1, forward strand.
AGGTGGCTCCAAGCACACCTTGAGCTCCACCTGGCCCCACGTGGTGCTACCTGGCTGCTTCCCTTGGCTCTGGATGGGATAAGAGGCAGCCAGGGTGGTGGTGGTGGGCAAATACTCATTCCCCATGGAGGCTGAGAGTCAAATCTGGGCAGGTAAAGCTCCTTTGGAAGTGTGTGGTACTCAGGGCTCTGCTGCTCACCCAGCTTTCACCCTGCTCTTTTTCCTCCCCTCACTCCCCATCTCTGGGGACATCAGATTCCCCACAGCCTGGGATTCTCCAAGCAGTTCTCATGGGAACTATCCTGTTCTCAAAGGACAAGTAAACATCCCAAGGCACTTCTGCTGGAGCAGATATTTGCTCTGGAGCCAAGGTCCCTCTCGTTCCCACCACGGCAGGACACGCCAGGCACCAATTGTGTCCCACTGAGCACGAGAGGAGCTCTCCTGCTCAAACACTGCCCACCACAGCCTCTGCCCAGCCCCATCTCCATCCAGACAGCCCATGCTGAATGCTGGAGACAGAGCTGATGCTGAAGTCATACCCACAGATTGTCAGTGAGGTGATCCTCGGCCAAATTCTTCCTGAATTCCATGGAAAAAATGTGCCTAGCTCATCTCAGGACAAGACTTACTACAGTGCAAAACCAGATTTATTTTTAAAAGTCATCAGAGCTTGGATGTCTCTTCATTAACATGACTTTTACTTAGGTTTAACTCCATTGTTTCAGATTTACCTGTTCAATTCACTGTAAAACCAGGCCTGGGCATCCTTTCCCTTGGTGACAGAGACAGCTCAGGGAATGCTTACAAAGGTGGGTTTCTGTTACACCTGTGCAGTGCAAAATGGGGCAATGATTTGGATTTTAAGTGTTTTGTTATTATCTGGGAGCCCTTTTAATGGATTTAGAAAGCAAAGGATGAAGGCTCTTTTGCTACTGAGAAGATTTTGCTTTGTTCAATCCTGATGCCCCTGCCCATGGGATGATCTTTAAGGTCCCTTCCAACACAAACCATTCTGTGATTCTGTGATAATCCCCAGTAAAACCCATTTGGTTGCCAGTGGTGCACATCTGGCTCTGGCACTGCTCACCTCTTACAGTGTGGGGAGAACACAGTGTGGCTCTCTCAGTGATACTTACAATAAAACCACTCCAAAAACCAGAGAAGAGGCTCAGTTTTCCTTCTTTTCTTTAAATACTTATTTATTGAGGAGATATCACAAACTGTCAGCCCTGATTTTCCCCAGAAGGCAAGACTGGCCATGGTCAAGGGTGGAAGATCCAGTGATGTCCAGGAGAGCTGCTGGCATTGACTCACTGCCCTGTCTATGCAGGGACAAAATAATCCAGCTGGAAATCCTCTCACAGCAGTTCCTGGTCCTGGCAAAATCTCTACAGCTTGAACAAATGCCATCCATCATTTTGTCCCCACTGACAGGCTCTGCTGCACCCCTGGCCCGCAGCAGCTCCAACAGAGGCTGTTTTGCTTTGTCCAGTTTGTCTCAGCCATATTATTCCCAGGGAAGAGTTTCCCAGTCCTGCTGAGAGGTTTCTACCCACCACAGACCCATTTTTCTAACAAGAGTGATTCTTAGATTTCCCTGGAACATCCTAAACTTGTTGTTCTCACCCATATACTTACCTTTTCTGTCCCAAACTGAATTTCTACCACAGCAGAGGGATTTCAGGGGAAGCCTCACATGAAGAATTTTATCCACAGTTCACAGGTGAGGGGACTGAGGCTCCTTCTGAGGCTGTCACAGCTTGCTTTGCTGTTTGAAATCATGCCCTGGGCCTGACCATATCAAAGGCTGAGGGAGTCCAAACACCAAAATTATTCTGCTTTTAGGGTTTGGCAGCTGCATTCAGTGTTGTGCTTGAGCCATCACAACAAAGCACCTCAACACAGCGGTGTGCAAGCAACAAGAGCTTCTCTCCGTGCCTCAGTTTCCCTGCCCAGAGAGGTGTCAGCTCCAGGGCAGGCAGTGCAGACCAAGAGCAGTTTGGGTGTGAGGTGTCACAGCAGGTTGATTCCCTAAGTCATTACTGGATTATTCCTAGCTTTTTTTATAGATTGGGTAACTGAGAGGAGTTTTTAAAAGATTTTATTTTATTATCAGTCTCGATGAAGGGTGAGACATAAGAGATGTGAAACTCAATGCCATTCTATCAGAAGCCAACCTATTTCCTGGTTAAAATACCTTATAAATGTTTTTCAGCCTATTAGCTTTTGCCACACACAATGTTTCTAATACTCCTAACACAAATCACCTAAATTTTTACCCCATGTGGTCCTGCTACAATGCATCTTTCACAGTTCTAATTCTCTATAATATCTGGTCTTTTGCAAGGCCATATATTGAAACTTGTTGAAACCTGTTTCTAATTCAATGTCTCTCTCAGCAATGTCATCTCTATTCCATGGCCTTCCTAAGTCAGCACACCTTATCTCAGTGTTTGCATACAGATGTGCAAGGCTGTGTGAGCTTCCTGTCAGATTTTGAGAATTCTTTACAAATCCATTTCTCACAAGTCATCCCACAGGACTTTCAGAGGATGCCATCTGCAACATGTCCTGGAAAAGGAGGTGCAGTGGGCCTTGGGAATGGGGAGGGGAGGCTTTTCTTGCACAGAACTACCCTGTTTCACCATGGGACACTTTTTCACTTGGTCCTTGGACCCTGCATGTTACAGCAACATGAGGAACCTCAATATTTGGTGTTTTTTCTTGGCAGTGCCCAGGTGTCCACATAGAAGTGCTGCAAAGAAATACTGGGGGGAGGCTCAGGGAATTCTTGATTTTATCCACATTTCTGCCTCACCAGGGACTGTCAAGACACGAAGATTCACCTGACCAGGGAGCACTCAAACAAACCAACAGCAGTGAGTGATAACAGCTGCTAAATTGTCCGTGTTTTTGAGTAGCTGCACATTCCCCTTGACACCAGGGAGAGGAAGGGAACACATCCCTACAGGGAAATAATTTCCAGTTCTCTAGTCCACAAAGTCTGAAGAGTTTTTCACCTATCCCTGCTGCATGGTTTGAATCCCCTAAATCCATAAATCTGAATGCCCAGTGGAGCCCATGTCCCACCAAGAGCATCACAGTAACAGGTAGGGAAGCAGGTGCTGAGAGCCAGCTCAGGTTACTGAATTGCAGAAGAATAATCCAACTCTACAACTTTGTAAAAAGTTGTAAAGGTGGTAGGTTTATTGCAGTGTTGGATGCATGTGGGGATCGTTCTTCTTCAAAGGATACGCACACCCTTGAGAAATCTTGATTCCTTTTTATTTCTTCTTGTAGTTTACATATGTATAGAGCTTCACAATAGGTTCATGCATATTTATTCTACTGATTTCGTGTTACACTTGTAGCTAGTTACACTTGCAGCTAGTTATCTTTGCAGTTAGTTTTTTATTAGAAAGTACAGAAAGAACTTCTAGGTCACTCTGCCTTGTCTGTTTCAAAATTCGAGGGGTCTCTCTTATTTCTTTAGCTTAGAAATTCACATTTTTTCTCTTCGGTTGGGGCAGTTTTACTAGTGCTGCAGAGCTACCAGACTAAACAGCATATTTTACCTGTGCTTGTAAGCTACTAATAATCCAAAGTGGCTTATTTCACTTATATCTAAGTAAATTTCTACTCTGTTAAATTTTTACTCTGTTTCATTACTCAAGCTGCTGAAGTCACTGATGCCTCTGGGACTCGTGGTGGCAAAGCCACCTGCAGATCAGGGATGTGAAACTCAGTACTAAGAAAAGCCAGCCTGATTCCCAAACCAGAACATGATCCTCTGGCCTCTGGGCTAGCTTTGGGCTAGCAGTCATTGGTTATGCATAACTCACTTTTAGGGACCTGGATTAATCCACTCTGGTACCTGGTTTGGGGGATTCAAGGCTTAAAACCCTCGTCTGGCTGGCAGTAGTTTCTCCCAAACCTCTACCACTCAGTTGAGAAGGGTCCATCAGCTCAGTAGGATCAAGGTGTGGATAACATGAGGGAGGAGACTTGGTTTAAACCCTTGCCAAGAGGGGAGAAGTTCCCTTCACTGCTACGTGTCTCTCTTCGAGCTCAGAGATATGTAACACACCCAAAATAGCTCAGCTACCTCAGATGGCTTAAAAAACAGCAGGATGACT